>CAUYQV010133561.1:0-22315 GCA_963574575.1 Galagoides demidoff | reverse complement strand
GAAACTTCTCTGAAGAAGACAGACGTATGGCCTACAGACATATGAAAAAATGCTCATCATCCCTAATCATTACAGAAATGCAAATCAAAACTACTTTGAAATATCATCTAACACCAGTAAGATTAGCCCATATCTCAAAATTACAG
Source organism: Galagoides demidoff (assembly GCA_963574575.1). Classification (NCBI taxonomy): domain Eukaryota; kingdom Metazoa; phylum Chordata; class Mammalia; order Primates; family Galagidae; genus Galagoides; species Galagoides demidoff. The sequence goes on along the minus strand of CAUYQV010133561.1, from coordinate 22,169 downwards.
ATGCTGGCGGGGTTGTGGAGAAAAGGGAACACTTCTACCATGCTGGTGGGAATGCAAACTAATACGTCCTTTTTGGAAAGTCATATGGAGAACACTTAGAGATCTAAATATAGGTCTGCCATTTGATCCTATGATTCCTCTGCTAGGTATATATTGAGAAAACCAAAAATCTTGCTACAATACAGATATCTGTACTAGAATGTTCACTGAAGCCTGATTCACAATTGCTAGGTCATAGAAGAAGCCCAAGTGCCCATCAACCCATGAATGGATCAATAATAAATTGTGGCATATGTACACCATGGAATACTATGCAGCCATAAAGAAAGATGGAGACTTTACCTCCTTCATGTGTACATGGATGGAGCTGGAAAATGTTCTTCTTAGCAAAGTATCTCAAGAATGGAAGAAAAAGTATACAATGTACTCAACCCTATTATGAAACTAATTGTTAACTATCATAGGAAAGCTATAATCAAATGGAGTCCGAGAATACGGGGAAAGGGAAGGGGGTGGGGAGGACGGGTGAAGGGAGGGTGTTTGCAGGGATCATGCCTATGATTTTTTCTATAAGGGTACATGTGAATCTTTCTATATGTCAAATATAAATGTCTTAACACAGCAATTATGAGAATGACATGATGGCTATGTTGGCCAATTGGATAAAAGTATTTCAAATTATATATGGAAACAACACACTGTAACCCATTATAGAATTAATGCACAAATATTATTTAATAAAAAAAAATAAGTAACCCCCCTGGGAGTCCTTGTGGTTGCTTCTGCCCATACAGACAGGACACAAAAAAAGAGAAATGTTTCTCCTTATCATTCCTCAGGGATGTTTTTTCTCTTAATGAGGTTTAGGTGCTAGTTCTGTCTCTAAGCCAGTTTAACATTCCCTGGCTAACTCCCCAAATGCACTCCCTGTCCCTAAGAGGCAGCCCCACCCGCAGCTGGTCCTCTCTCTCAGTGGTCAGTGACCCCTGAGCTGAGCTGCTTGGGGGAGGGGTGAAGCTCTGGCAAGAGAGTTTCCTTGAAAACTCCAGGTTTTCAGGCTGTCACTTTGCAACAGATTTTGGGTTTCTCTAATCCACTTCTGTCCTGTCTCTGTTCCCTTTTTTACATTATCTGCAATCATTTTCTTGATTCAATTCCTAACCTACTTATCATAAAAGTTTGGTTTAGGCTTTAGTTTGAAAGTTTGTTTTAGGCTTATTAAATCATCATTTCTAGCAATGCAAGCACACCAAGATATGACTCTGACTTTAAGTACCCACACGTGTCCACCCACAGGTAGGCTGGTTTTCCTCCAAAAATACTTTTTGATGAATGCTGAAGCCATATGCTAGACATAAGGTCAATGAAAACTATCACAGGGCAGTGCCTGTGGCTCAGAGGAGTAGGGTGCCGGCCCCATATGCTGGAGGTGGCAGGTTCAAACCCAGCTCCGGCCAAAGACTGCCAAAAAAAAAAAAAAAAAGAAAAGAAAGAAAGAAAAAGGAAACTGTAGCAAAATTTCCTGCAAACAACAACAACAACAACAAAAAACAGGGAATGAAGGCTTAAAAATAAAACAACCACAAAAAATATAAGTAATAAAAGCATTTGAAAATGCAGTGAATTTAAATTAAATATCCATAATCTTCCCCCCGCCCCAATTACTCCTATTACTTCCATGAGTTGCTAAAAGCAGCTCAGATTTGGTAGAGAGCTGATAGCGGGTGACAGAAAAAGCAGCAGAGATCTTGGTGTGACCATGGGGATATAAGAACATCTGAATCATCTCCAATTCTTTCATAATCAACACCAACATGCAATAAATGCTAATAGGACAAGCAATGACGTAGTATCTTAATAAATAACTAACACACAATTCAAACTAGTGAAATAGACCCCTAACTGATGAAGATAATTGTAATCAGCAGGGATAAACATTAAATAATGATAATTAAAATGCTGAGAAAAAGAAAGACAAAGGATGCAGTAAGTATAAAATTATGGAGAAGCTTATCAGATATTTAGGAAGTGTGAAAAAGAATAAAATGAACAATGTGGAAATGAAAAAAAAATCACATATTAGGACAAAATGTATACATGTTCCAGTGGGTTATGAATAGAAGAAAAATTCAGTTAATAGGACAGCAGATCAATTTAAAAAAGTAAGCAAATTGGAACACAGACAAAAAATTGGAAAGAAAAATGAGAGTCAATGATACATGAACTACTTGGCAAAGATCTAACATGTGCATTTGGAGTTTGAGAAGAGAAGAAGGGAAAGTATGGGAAAGTAGAGTTCTTCAGAAGACCGTAGCTGGGTATATTTCAAACCAATTGAAGATACCAGTTCTCACATCCAGAATGTATCACAAACCCTCACGAGGAAAGTCCGAAGAAATGAAAACTGCACACTCAGATATTTTCCTTTCAATAAGTGATGACAGAGTACTCATTAGAAATGATAGAAAGCAGAAGACAATGAAATAAAATCTTGTAAATGCTGAAAGAAAAATCTCTGCCCAGGTAGAGTTTTGTACCTACTGTAAATATACTTTAGAAGTAATGATAAATTTCAGACATATTTTGAAAAAAATGAGAACTTCTGAATTAGATGACATGTTTTTGAAACATAAGTTTCTATTTAATAATAATTGTTCATAATAATGTATATATTTATAAAATAATTCAATTTGTATATGTATACAAAATAAATTTACCACAATATTGTTGAATTTAACGCATATGTACAAATCGCATGCATAGAAGCAATTTTCAAAAGGCAGGTAGAGATATACTTGTCTAAGGTTCTTGTAGTATTATAAATAAAAGCAATTGTAAAAACGATAATTTGTATTATATTCTTCTAACGTTTTCCAAACTATTATATTAAATGATAATAGTAATAATGTATGTTTTTAGGAAAGAGTGTGCTATGATGTCTATTATAAATAGATATATAAGATAAATGTATGAGGCCACCTTGGAAGAGGAAGTATCACTTGAATCCAGGATTCTGAGACCTCCCTAGGCAATATAGCAAAACCTTGCATCTACAAGACACAAACAAAGAAATTAGCTTGATTTGGTGGCCCATACCTGTAAGTCCTAGCTACACAAGAGGCTGTGGTAGAATCGCTTGGTCCCAGGAGTTCAAGGTTGCAGTTGGCTATGATCACACCATGCATTCTAGATGACAGAGGAAGACCCTATTTTAGAAAATAAAAAGAAATATATATATGTGTGTGTGTATATATAATAAAATATGTATACTTATTTATAATATATGTTATGTATATGTATGTATATATATAGATAGATATATTTATGTGAGAATGTGAAAGAAAAATGCAAAAATGCAGACTATCATTCTCTTTTGTTCTCTGTGTATATCCTTATGGGAATATGACATGGACTTAACTACAAGTTGATTTCTAGGTAATGATAGTTTTGTAGATTGATCATCCATCTTAGTCCATTCTCTATATTGACTGGTTCACTTGCATTTTAGGATCGCCTTGTCAATTTTGATGCACAGACTCATGCCACTTTTGATGTTTTGTTTGAAATTTCCTTGAATGCATACATTAATTGCAATTCACTTATTAATCCCTAATGACATCAATGCAAAGTAAACAAAATATTATGTAAATCATGGACATTTTCAAGGTAATAATGTTTTTAATACATACATGAAATTTATGTAGATGACAATAATTCTTTATTATAATCAACAGTAAAACTTGGCATACTTAACATTCTTCCTGTTTCTCCTCAACCCCCACATTTATAATAATTACATTATCATTTTTATATACATGATGAAACTGTTAAGTGTATTTTCATTTATAGGACTTGATTCTCAACAGTATGCTTGGTTGTAGTGAAATATTCAATTTAAAAAAAAATTCTAAACCTTCCTCAGAGAAGTTTCTGTTCTCTCAAGAAGACAGAAAAAAGTCTAGTAAATATATGAAAAAATGCTCATCATCCCTAATCACCAGAGAAATGCAAATCAAAACCACCCTGAAATATTACCTGAATGCTAGCATAGATGCGGAGATAATAGAACACTTTTACACTATTGGTGGGACTGCAAACTAATATAGCCTCTTTGAAAAGTATAGATAATCATCAAAGGACTCAAAATAGACCTTCTGTTCGATTTTGTAATCCCATAGATAACTAGGCATCTATCCCAAAGGGGGGGAAAAACATTATTTTATCATAAGGACATTTGCACTAGATTGTTTATCACAGCTCCGTTTACAATCACCAAGATGTAGAAACAACCTAACTGCCCATCAACCCATGAATGGATTAACTAGCTGTGGTATATTTATGCCATGGAATACTATTCAGCCATTAAACATGGTGGAGACATCTTTTATCTCCGTGATGGAGACCTGGACGGAGTTGAAACACATTCTTCTTAGTAACGTATCCTGAGAATGGAAAAGCCAAGTATCCCATGTACTCAATACTAATATGAAGCCAGTAGACAATCTAATGTACACCCATTAAAGAGAAAAATTCAATTAAAGATGGGGGAATGGGAAAGGAGAGAGAGGGAAGAAGGAAGGAGGGAAGGGAACTGATGTGCTTCACTTAATGCACACAAGGAGAATATGGCACACCTCCTGGGGTCGGGACACAATAGGACAAATGTAAGCATTGTAACCTAATTGTTTGTACCCTCATATTAATCTGAAAAAAATTCTAAACCGAGTTTATCATGTATTTTCTACTCTTCAGATCTTTTTTTCTAACTCTTATCTTTGTTGAACTAAAAGTTTTTTTTTTTTTAATAAAATATCTAATAGGTACCTTTACTCTGACTTTCACATACTGTTACTGCCCAACCAGGTTCATCGCCCACAGCTCAAGAGGAAGCCAACACACCGAGGGAGCTGGAGTTACAGCAGAGAAAGTGGTTATCATCTCAGGTGCCATGTACAGAGATGGGAGGAATTTCTCAAATCCATCTCCCTGAAATTTGGGGAAAAAGAGTTTTTAAAGCCAGTGTGGTGTGTACACATTGTAACAAAGAAGCTTTTCTCACCCATTAACATTTTAAGTGGTTATTGTTTGTTTGTTTTTTAATTTTTAATTTTTTATTTCAGGTTAATGTGAGAGTAAAAACAACCATGTCAAAATATTTGATTTTGTTAGGTAGAGTCCCTCTTGTGGTTATGTCCTGCACTCAAAAAGTGTGCCAAACACCCCCACACTACGCCCATTGAGTAAAAGCACCCCACCATTTCCCCCTTCATATTATCCCTCCCCCAACTTGAATTGAAATGATTTTTTCTCCTATGTGGGCATGCATTAGAACATCTACTGGCTTCATATTAGTATTGAGTACACTGGATTACCCACTCTTGTGATGCTTTACCAACAAGAATGTGTTTCAACTCCATCTAGGATAATATAAAATATGTGATGTCACCATTTTTTTTTATGGCTGATGGTATTCTCTGGTATGGATATAAAGGCCATGATTCCTGAAATCAACTTTGGTTGTGGTTTTCTTTGTACAGTTTGACTGTACAAAGTTTGACAGTGCAAAGTTTTTCTTTGTACTGATTGACTTTGATTTTTACATACACAATATACATATTCACAGACTCCACAGTAATAGTCTTCATGTATAAATATATTATTTTTAAATATATGTAATATATATATGTATTATTGGGGGATTTATCAAGGGTACAAAGAACCAGGTTACACTGATTATATTTGTTGGGTAAAGCTCCTCTTATAATTGTATCCCACTCCCAAAAGGTGTGTTATGCACATGATCTTCCACCCCCTTCCATGTACTAGATCATACAGAGACTTTCCCTGTCTCTGCTCTCCTCTTCCTCCACTCCCCACCCCTGTGTTACAGATCATTAAGTGCCTCATATCAATTCAGTACATGAGATTCTTGCTTCTCCGTTCTTGTGCTATTCTAATAAGAATAATGTGTTCCATTTCCATCCAGATAGTGGATGTAAAGTCTCTATCTTTTTTAATGGCTGAATAGTCTTCCACAGTATACATATACCACAGCCTATTAATTCATTCTTAGGTTGGTGGGCATTTAAGCTATTCCCACATTTTGGCTATTGTAAACTTAGCTGCGATAAACAGTCTAGTGCAAGTGTCCTTATGATAAAAGGATTCTTTTCTTCTGGGTAGATGTTCAGTAATGGGATTGTAGGATTAAATGGAAGGTCTAGCTTGAGTTCTTTGACAGCTCTCCATATTTCCTTACAAAAAAGTCATATTACTTTGCAGTCCCACCAGCAGTGTATGTTCCCTCTCTCCACATCCACACCAGCATCTGCAGTTTTGAGATTTTGTGTTGTGAACCATTCTCTCTGGGGTTAGATAGTATCTCAGAGTGGTTTTGATTTGCATTTCTCTAATAATCAGAGATGATGACCATTTTTTCATTTGTTTGTTAGCCATTGGTCTGTCTTCTTTAGAGAAGGTTCTATTCATCTCTTGCCCATTGATATATGGGATTGTTGGCTTTTTTCATGTGGATTGAGTTCTCTGCAATACTAGTTATCAAGCTTTTGTCTGATTCAAAATATGCAAATGTCCTTTCCCATTGTGTAGGTTTTCTATTTGCTTTGGTTGTTGTCTTCTGAAAACAGAAGCTTTTCAGTTTAATTAAATCCCATTTGTTTATTTTTGTTGTTGTTGCAATAGCCGGGGAAGTCTTCTTCACAAAGCCTTTCTCTAGGCCCATATCTTCAAGTGTTTTTCCTATGCTTTCTTCAATGATGTTTATCATTTCATGCCTTACATTTAGGTTCTTTATCCATCTTGAATCATTTTTTTTTTTTTTTGATGGAGAAAGTGTGGACCTAGTTTCAGTCTTTTATATGCGGGTATCCAGTTCTCCTAGCACCATTTATTGAATAAGGGTTATTTTTCCTAATGTATGTTCTTATTTGGTTTATCAAAGATTAGGTGGCTGTAAGGCATTAGTTTTATTTCCTAGTTTTCTATTCCATTCCAAATGTCTATGTCTCTATTTTTGTGCCAGTACCATGCTGTTTCAACCACTATGACCTTTTAGTACAGCCTAAAGTCTGGTATGCTGATAACCCCAGCTTTGTTTTTATTACCACAAACTGCCTTAGCTATATGAGATTTTTTCTAGTTCCATACAAATGAAAAATTATTTTTTGGCTAATATCTATAGACAATATTACATAGTCATGGATATAATGAGCATCATTTTTTGTTTCTGATTTTATAGAGAGAACCTCTTTTCTTCCTCATTACAAATGATCTGATTATATAATTTTCATATATGGCTTGCTAATAAAGTATTTTTTTTCCTAATTTTTCTTGATTTTTAAAAACATGATAAAGGCTTTAATAGAAATATTTGCATTGCAGTATGGTATCATAGATTCAGGCTCATTTTCAAAAATCCTTTACTACAAATCACTGCTTCTAGTCAAGTATGAAAAATATTATTCAGCATAAATATTTTTCTTTCAATGAGAATAAACAAAACAATGGCTTCTTTTGATTTCTGAGTAAATGGCATAAAACATTATGTACTCATTGTGGAAAATAAGCACAAAAATAATTATTTCGAATTGTATTACTACTTCATGAACATTGTAAATAGAAATCATATATCTTCCTTGAACATTCATGAAATTAATCATTCAGGTAGCACTTCAAAGATAGTGGATTTGAAATGAGGAAACTTATAGAACTGCAGAATTTTAACACTGAAGGTAAGACTAATTAATCCAAATTCATTATTTGACAAAGAAGGAATTGATGTATGGGAAAAAAATGTGTTATGAATCACATAAATTCTCTAGGCATAAATGAATTAGATTCCAGGATGTTCTCCTGCATGTGATCTATCTTCCTCTCTCTCTCTCTTTCTCTCTCTCATTTTAAATTAATAAGAGGATACAAACAATTTGGTTATATGGTTTAGGCTTATTAGGCAAAGTTCCAGTTGTAGTTGAGCCTTTCACCCAGGGGGTGTGCTGAAGACCCTTATGTTGTGCCCATTAGGTGAGAACTTACCAATCCTCTTCTTTCTTCCCCTCCTCCTTCTCCCCTCTCCCTCATTTTCCTCCCTGCTCCCCACCAACCACTTGAATTTTATTGTTTTTCTCTCTTATTTTTCATATTTTATTATTGAGTACATTGAATACTTGCTTTCCCATTTTTGTGATACTTTACTAAGAAGAAGTTCTTTAACTCCATCCAGGTTAATACAAGTACTGTAAAGTCTCCATCGTTTTTATGTCTGAATAGCATTCCATGGTATACATATACCAGAGTATATTAATTAATCCAATCATGGCTTGATGGGCACTTGGGTTGATTTCATATCCTGGAAATTGTTATTTGTATTTATGTCAATTGTGTACTATAGAAAAATTTGGCAAACATGTTGATTGAGCCAATATTTCATTTTTTTTGTTTTTTCCCACAATAAGAAAAAGATCCTCATTTACAAATATATGGTACTTAACATCTCAAAAATATGTGCAGATTTCTCTATAAAATTGTTAATTGATATCTACTTTTAGGAAGTTTATAGAACTTATGTTAACCAATTGTGAACTATTTTATTATTTTTCATTTTTGAATGCTGAGAAAATAGGGACAACTATGTAAAGATGTGTACTCCTTCTGTTTAAATGGAGTTAAAAGGTTATATATTCAATAATTCTGTCTATTTTTCAAGACTTGACTTTTTTAAGGAACATTTTTAGAAGTAGTCTTTCTATTAGAAATCAGTTAACGTACAATCAATAAATATTGAGTATCAGTAACAAAGTTGAGAAAACAGTATAGCCAATGTGTAATTTTTCTTTCTGGTACAGTTCCTTTGGCCTTTTTCTTGCTTGAATTTCTGCAAATTCTTTTTTTTTTTTTTTTTTGCAGTTTTTTGCCGAGTCTGAGTTTGACCCCGCCACCTCTGGCGTATGGGGCCGGCACCCTACTCCTTTGAGCCACAGGTGCTGCCCAGTTTCTGCAAATTCTTCAACTTTAAGGTAAGAGCAATCAACTTCACTACATTCTACTAATCACTTACTCATGCAATTAGATCCAAAAAGAAACAGAACTTTCTTTCTTTCTTTTTTTTTTTTTTTCAAAGATGTGTTTTATCTTCCATCTAGCTGGACTCATGATGGACTAACATATGTTTCCTTAAAAGTACAATTCTGGGCTGGTGCCTGTGGCTCAGTAAGTAGGGCACCAGCACCATATACCAAGGGTGGCAGGTTTGAACCATGCCCCAGCCAAACTGCAGCAACAACAACAAAATAGCTGGGCATTGTGGTGGGTGCCTGCAGTCCAAGCTACTCAGGAGGCTGAGACAAGAGAATCACCTAAGTCCAAGAGCTGGTGGTTGCTATAAGCTGTGATGCCACAGCACTCTACTGAGGGTGAAAATTTAAAAAGTACAATTCTGCTTTGAATTAGGAAAAAAATTAGTTCTTTTCTTTTTTGTATGAGAATGTAAAGAGGCACTTTTAATTTCAACCATATGAAACTAATTTTTGACTAAGAATTGGTAAGTAATCCACAAGATAAAATGTAAGTAATTCGAATGTAAGAGTTTAAAAACTACATAGCCAAATAAGCCAAAACGAGAAAAGGCAAGTACAGTACATAAATCATTTTCAATGAAGTTTCATTGATGTCTACAATTCAAATTTAAATATAAAGTAGATCTCACTGCTCTTGCAGAGGCAACATAAATACCGGTTTCAATCCATACAAATAATTGCTATCACTGCATTCTATGGGCCTACCGTGTACATGGATGTGTAGGAAATGATTATACCAGGAAAACCTCGTATGTCCTGTGTGTATGCTGTCTTTGGAAAAAAAGTAAATGAAACACCAACTTGTGACATAATGTGGACTCAGAAGGAGTGACTCATGAAGAACTGCAGATTCATAAAAGGAGAGGGATGTAGGTAGATTTGTTCAATACAATAATAGTGACTGGCTCACAAAATATAAACTCTTGCAATGTTTAAATGTAATACACATGGTACACAAGGTGATACATACAGAATGTGAGCCAATCACTAAGGAATCATACTCCTGCAATCCCTGCCTGGGAGAACCACAGGTCAGATCCAGTTCCCTGACTACTCTAGTTAATGATAGAGGGTAAAAACCTACCAACTTGCTGACCAATTTCAGTTTGAACTCATGACTGATCTCAGAGAGCCCTTGGCACTGCTTGACATTTCTACGTATATTTTGAGTCTCCTTATCCTGCCATTGTCCTAAAAATCTATTTCACATTCTACTCTCTCCAGGTCCTTACTTCCTCAAATCCTACTCGCTCACAGCTGGAGAGGGTTCTTACCTCACCGATAAAATAAAAGCCATCAGAAGGCAACTGGCCACTAAAAAAGGAATCAGTGTCCAGTGTGGAGAAACTGTCACTAGAACAAATATTAATAGTTTTTCTTTATTTTCATCTTTTTTTAATTTTTTAATTAGAGTCCCACTGTTTTCTAGGCTAGAGTGCTGTGGTATCAGCCTAGTTAAGGCAACCACAACTTCTGGGTTCAAGTGAACCTCCTGCCTTAGCCTCCTACATAGCTGGGACTATAGGCACCTGCCACAATGCCAGGTATTTTTTTGCTTGTTTGTTTTTAGTAGAGATGGAGGCTTGGTTGTGCCCAGGTTAGCCTTGAACTCCTGAGCTCAAGGGATCCTTCCCTGAGCGCTTTGGATTATAGGTGGGCACCATGCTGGTCCATAATAGTTTTGATCTCTTTATCTCTATTTCTGTCTCTATTACCTCTGGTTCTGGCTCTGGCTCTGGCTCTGGCTCTGGCTCTGGCTCTGGCTCTATTTCTAGCTCTAACTCTATCTCTTGCTCTTGCTCTATCTCTCGCTCTTGCTCTTGATCTTGCTCTGGCTCTGGCTCTGGTTTTGGCTCTGGCTCTATCTATCTCTAGCTCTAATTCTATCTCTTGCTCTTGCTCTAGTTCTAGCTCTAGCTCTGGATTTGGCTCTGGCTCTATCTCTAGCTCTACCTCTATCTCTTGCTCTTGCTCAAGTTCTAGCTCTGGCTCTAGCTCTACCTCTAACTCTATCTCTTGCTCTTGCTCTAGCTCTAGCTCTGGCTCTGGCTCTGGCTCTGGCTCTATCTCTAGCTCTAACTCTATCTCTTGCTCTTGCTCAAGTTCTAGCTCTGGCTCTAGTTCTACCTCTATCTCTATCTCTTGCTCTTGCTCTTGCTCTTGCTCTTGCTCTTGCTCTTGCTCTTGCTCTAGCTCTAGCTCTAGCTCTGGCTATGGCTCTATCTCTAGCTCTAACTGTATCTCTTGCTCTTGCTCTATCTCTCACTCTTGCTCTTGCTCTTGCTCTATCTCTCACTCTTGCTCTTGATCTTGCTCTGGCTCTGGCTCTTGCTCTTGCTCTAGCTCTAGCTCTAGCTCTGGCTCTGGCTCTATCTCTAGCTCTAACTCTATCTCTCACTCTTGCTCTAACTCTCACTCTTGCTCTTGCTCTAGTTCTAGCTCTGGCTCTGGCTCTGTCTCTAGCTCAAACTCTAGCTCTAGCCCTTGCTCTTGTTTTAACTTTAACTCTCACTCTAACTCTAGGTCTCTCCTTTTATCTTCTAATTCACATATTCTGCGAACCCAAAGTCTGGGGATGCCATGGCAGCTGGATAGTAATCACATAATATATTCTTTCTACTTTTCTGCTATTTATTCTTAGTGAGTAGTTTCTATCCTCATGTTTGACACATAGGCATCATATGAGTAGTGAAACTTCAATTAATATTCCAGACAGAAAAAGAAACAACAAAGGAAAAAGTACACATCTCCAGTTGATTCAACTCCCTTTAAAGGTATTTGAAAAGAAAACACCTCATTTCATGTTCACCTTTTTATCATCTCCCCATCCTCACTGGAGCCTGGCCTGGGAGTGTCCTAATAAAAGCAATTAAATGTCTAAGGAAGACAGAATGAATATTGTATAGGCAACTAGTGATCTCTATGACAATGTCCTGCTTCTCTAAACCTTGATTCAGAAGATGGTACATACTTCCATCATATGTGCAGGTGCACTCACGCAGGCTGCTTCACCTTCTGCTCCTGTAGGCAATATTTAGGCTCCTATCTGATGCTAAGGCTTCCCCTTGTACTCTGTATCCCACACCTTATTACATTTGGCCCACTAATGGAGAACAGTCTTGTGATTTTTGCTATCTTTTGAACCATTGAGATTTGCTCCTCTACTCAGCTATACACACATACATCAGTTTGAAAACACACCACCATTGTACAATTCACTCATCAACAGTTGATACCTCATTTCTTCCTTACAGGTTGTCCTAGTAGTTGCCGCACATGTTGCAATACATATGGAAAATGTAAGTTGCATAATGGAAAATGCAAGTTGAAGATAACTGTACCTTTATTTACCAAATATTTGTCACACAATCTTACAAAGAATTGGTCAACAGGCAGATAATATTTTGTAAATAATTTATAAAAGTTTATAGTGAGTATTTTGTAAATAAGGGTACATTTAGCTAGAATTTTTGACTTTTCCTCTGCATGGCAACTTTAGGAGCAACTTTTGGGATACCCTATTTATTGAGCCACCTAAGGTGGCCATTTGCTATGTTTAAATTTAAATAAATGTAATTTAAATATCCAGTTTCTCAGTTACATACATGTATTTCAAGAGTTCAGTAGCCACATACGGCTAGTGGCCATCATACTGATAATGCAGCTTAATAATGCTCCCCTCTTTGTAGAAAAATACAAGACATCCATATATAATGAAAATGAAAGAGCTTCATAGCACCTGAAAATAATAAAGCAGTACTTATCAAAACTTGAGAGAGGCAGCAAGTGTTTATATATGAAGTGTATAGAAAACAGTTAATTCTAATGAGTTTAAAAAACTGCATCATAATAATTCCAATGATTGTTGTCTTATTATACATAAAATAATAAGACCATAAATTAAAAAAATTAAAAATAGCCCAATAAAGAGGATTACCAAAGCCAAAAGTTGTTTCTTTGAAATTAGTAATGAAATTCATCAGCCTTTTCTAGCTTACCCAGTAAAAACAAACGTCATGTAGAAAAAATATTATGAATAAAAATGGGTTTAATAACATATATAACTGTGATAAGAAATGAAATGGGAGACATGCTAGTAACACGTTTGTTTGAATAAATTTAAAGTATAACCAGAAATATATAACTATCTAGAAAAACACAACTTAGTCAAGAATAAATACAAATGAAATCCTGACTAATCATATAACCATTGCAGTAATTTATATAGCAGTGAAAGAAAAAAAAAACAAACAGTAGCATAGTCAGTAGCATCAGACAGGTTAACGGATTAGCTCTACAAACTATTCAGTGAATAGATCTTCCTAATACAATAGAAAAGTATGAAATAGAAATAAGGAGTGATAATTCATTCTCTTTGTTCACTACACTTAATAATATGAGGAATAAGAGTACAAAAAAGAAAAGGCAGACTAATGAACAAAAACACGTAAAGTATATTACAATAAGCATTAATTCCAGTGGCATATGAAAAAGAGGTACAATATGAACGAATTTAATTCACCCCCAAAATGACAAGTTGAACTAACAATAGAAATATATTACCACATTTACTGATTAAGGAAAAATTATGGACACATTCTATTGATGCAACATAACAATAACCTTAAAAACATAATATTTAGTAACTATGGTAGCTATTTTTTAAAAAATACAAAGTACTTTATTTGAACAAAGTGTGTTCACTGAAACAACCCTACAACCCATGCCATTATTGATGTGGATTTTTTTTTGAATATTCTCATTAAAATTAGAAGCAAAACATTAATTTTAATTATTAATATTGTCTAATATTGAAATGGGATTTTGTTTTTCTCTAAAAATTTTTGTAAACTGCTTAATTTTATATTTCCTGCACGGTTAACCTTGAACACTGGACGATTCTTAAACTTAGGCTTAAACTTGGCTTAGAAATGAAGCAGATCCTACAAGGTAAATTTATAACATTAAACTGTAACTCAGTTCCTCATATGTTATGAATTAAATTTCGGTAATTTATTATGAGGTACATGACATGGACTCCAATATGTATACTTAAACAATCTAATTTTATATAATTTTCCAAAGCATGCTAAGAAAAGGGAAATTATGAATCCAAATAAATATGATAGTATCACCCAGTAGCGGAAGACAGTGAGTAAAACTTTCTCCTATTAGGAAGAGCAAAGATGAATTAGCAGCCTCTAACAACCCAGAGTCACGGACATCCTGGGAAGAGAATTTCTAGTTGAAGACATATTCTCCCAGTGTTTCAAAGATAAGGAACATTCTGTAATGGAAGGGAGAAAGTGATCTTCAGTGTATTGATTATTTTGCAAGGTGAACGGACAGGAGAATCATTCGAGCAGTGATTTTCAGCTGGGGTGCCACGGCACCATGGTGCGCCATGTGAGGATCTTAGGTGTGCTGCGAAAATTTTTAAATATCATTAAGTAAATTATTTTCCAAAGAAATTCAAAGCACAGTAAAATATTGTTTTTATTATTCTTTTTTTGATCATCATAATTTAAGTGTGCCATGGAAATTTAACTGTAGGTTCACATATGCTGTGAAATAAAAAGGATTGAACAACACTGCATTAAAGGAATATCCTTAATGGAAAACAATATAATATTAATTTTATGGTCCCATTTTATGATATAATTAATCATAAGAATAGCATAAATACAAATGGGAGAAAAACAAAATATACACATAGTAATAGCAAGTTTAAGAAACGAAAAAAATATCATTGAAAGACATCCTTAGACAATGTAGTCTTTGGATTTTCTCTCATACTGCATGTATCAAATCATCTGTCACGCACTTACATTCATACATTTGAAACATCATTTTAATTGTATTTATGTATTAGTATCATAATGACCTTTTTTTAAGCTATGTCTACTTAAAAATAAGTGTATGTGAGAGACATTAAAGTTTTGCCCTTTTCCTGCAAGCAACATTGCTTCTCAGCATTTTAAGGAGATGAGTGTTCATCTAAAATTTGCTAAAATCCTTCAGGGATTCTGCCACCACCTCTTGTTCACAGTGTTAACGTGAAACATTGTATCATATTTTAGAAACTATCTAAACAAGACATATCATTGAATTATTATTTTTTATTATGACCTCAGTGGTAAAAATACCTTATGTTTATACTCAGTTACATTTTCTCCATCGATTTAGGTTGGTATAATAAATACTACAAACTGGGTAGTTCATAAAAAATAGAAAATTCGTTTGTCACTGTTCTGGAAGGTGGGTATTCCAAGACCAAGGTATGTGCAATTCTGGAGTCTGGCGAAGGCCTGAGTTCTCATGGACGGCTCTTCTTTTTATGTCCTCACAAAGTAGAAGGGGAGAGCATACTCCCTCGGGGCAATGTCATACAAAGATGCAATAATTCCATGTGAGAGGGCTTTATGCTAAGGACTTAATCACTTCTCCAAAGGCCTTACCTCCTAACACCATACCTCTATGAATTTGATATCTAGTTTATGCCTAATACAAATACCTCACTCATGAAAGCCATGGCAAATATCAATATCATTTCACTTCTATGTCCTCTGCTTAATATTTCTTAACAGTATTGAACATTATCATGCCCTTATTCTACTTCTATTTTCTTCTACCTTTCTCAAACCTCCTTTATTCTGGCATTTTTGCTCATTTGCATTTTATTTCCACTCTCTTCAAACAGTCCTACTGTCTTAGGTAATAAGTCGGTTTCTTCAGTCTCTCCTTATTAATTTTGTTCATAATGCTTTGATGCTGAAAGATAAATATAATTTTTAAAACATGGCCATCCAAATAGACTATCTTTTACAAAGGACCCTAAAACAGCATAAATGAGGGTCTAAAGTGTGAGAAAAACCCACAACATATAAGTATTAAAATATCTACAAGAAAAATAAAAAGTATTATCTAGTAATTTTGAGGAATTTTGAGTCTTAAAATTAAATAGTGATCAATAATGAATTTGTTTGTAGATTTAATAATATATAACGAAGATGCTTTACTGTAATATGTATTATTTATAATGTGATATCCCTTATTCTAATAACATACACCGTGTATTAATAGTTTAGAGACTGAGGCATAGTTCAGCTTCTGCCTCTAACCAACCACTTTGGAAAGTGACCTACATCCCCAGGTCTTGTGGTATTTCAGTGACCTGCGTGGGAAAATGGTGAATGACACGTTGGCAACCTTACATGCCAGGAAACTAGTGATGCTCGTCAATGCAAATATCATTTTATGTTTTATGGAATCCCACTGTTACTTGGATTTAAATATGGGTATCTTTCTTATACTAGAATCCAATAAAACAATGAACTTCCACTCTGAAGATTGAGTAAGCTAACCAATCTTCTTTATGATAAATATAAAACTACTCTCTGTCATTTATTTTATGCTTCCTATTCATTGTTTGCTTTTCAAACAGTTATGAAGCTTTCTATTAAGACACGCTCTCTTTCAAATCACCTTAAAATACAGATTCTGTGTAAGTATTTGAGATACCCAGGGCATATTTGAGATACCCTGGTGGAATGGCAGCTCTTTGATATATTGTAGGATTGATTAAGTCATTAAATATATTCTTAAAATTTTACTTTTATGAATACTGTGGTGGGAGTGAGGGTTGGAATTATTTTTAAAAAAAACTCTTATAAGCCAGCATTTTACTTTTTAATAACCACCTTCTAATGAAAAGAACCCACAAACGTTTATACAAGCTTGAAAAACAGAGAAAGACACTCTGTAAAAGACAGCATGCAAGTTATCTAAAGGCCAATTCGTATATAGTCAAATTAATACAGAATGACCGTTCCCAGGGAGAGGATATAGCATAAGAATTGTACAAATGACTCAGACGAGAATAACACCAGAAGACATATAAATAGCTCTGTGTGTCAGGAGCATGGAGATCAGTAGAGATAGGAGAGGAGATAGAGGGACGAATCACTAATGACATTTCATATCTTGCTAAAGTTATTGGATTTTATCCTGGGGATTTTAGGTGGGGGAGTGACCCTATCAGGAGTGTGTTTGAAAAAGAGTCTTGTACCAGCAGCGTGAAGGAGAGATCTGACAGGGATCTGAAGCAGAATGAACATTTAATAGATAGGGGAGATGCAAAGAACAGCAGAGACAGTGCACATTAGTGAGCCTTCAAAAATGTTTATTGAGTTGAAATGAATTGAAGAAGTTTGTTGAAACTTTCCTTTCTCACGTCTTATTTTTAGAAAATGTCAATAGCTGCTATTCATTGGGTTACTTCAAAGTCTCTCCACTGAACCCCAGTGAGGGTGTGAGACAGTTGAAGTCTGGGTGAATGACCCATCTCATCATGGATGCTTCAAAAATGTCATCAAACATTCCTCTACAGATGGTCCTATTGTTCAGCGTGTCTTTACAGGTCCTGAGTCTTATGCTACAATGTGCTGGACAAAATAGTATTCTTCTTTTTGCCCTGAAATTCCATAGGAACCTGAATTATTCCCTTGACCCTTGGATAAACAGCATGTCAGCAATTGTGTCCACTTTGATTGCATAACTTTACCCTTTGGATACTAACTACTCTTGGGGATGTTGTTTATACTCTCTCTCTTTTTCTTCTGGGTCATATTTAGAATGTTTTTCCAATAAAATAAATCATTTAGCAGTTTTCTGTCAATAATTTTGAAAGTTTAGATATATCAAAGAACAAGCTGCCCAGTGATGATTGAGAGCTCACCACAGTGGGTTTATTTGTGAAACACTAACACTTTTTGAATGTGTCATCACAACACTATCATATAAATGAAAAGAAGTCTAGATTTTCTTATTTTACAAATGAGTGGACTAAGATACAAAAATTGACTTATAAGAAGATGGTAAAAGCACTTAATTCAAAAAGGAAAAAGTCTCACAACTAAAAATCATTATTGTAATAACTGTAGGATCTACGATATGTGGGTGGTAACAATTTTGGGTCAGTCTTGGCAATGGAAAAATGTTATTATATACACATATATTTTTTAATGTATATAGGTGTTTCCAGCCCCATATGCTGAAACACCTACAAATAATAGTAAACCCAGGCGTATTGACCACTTTGGAAAACATATGCAGATTCCTAAATAGCATCCCCCATTAAAATGAATCAGGGGACCTTGGAAAACAGGACTGAATTCAAATACGGTGCAAACAATGTATAAGGTTGGTCTGAAAGACTTTGATAAATTCCCCAAATCAAAGAAGCTTTGAAAAATTCCCAAGAACGTGTCAAAAGGATTCACAGTACAACTGGAAGAAGCTTATATTGTTGAGATGAGGAAACTGGAGCAGCAAAACAAGTGGTTACTGAAAAAATGATTGAAATTAATGATTAATGAAATGTGATACATTCACAAGTTTTATTGCTACTTAATAAAAATTTCCTTAGTCACTTGTACAAGGTAACCATGTCTTGTGTAAACTGAGAAAGGGAAAAACTTCAACGTTCATCCTGACATTCTTGTAATGAACTGCAGCAAAATAACTAATGAATTTTTTTTAAATTAATGATTCTAGATGACAAAGGAAAAACATTGCTAAACCTGTAGCCTCATCATATGACAACCATTAATGAAATTGTAGAGACACTAAAGAGGAATCAGCTAAAAACACTTGAACCCAGTAATCAATATTAATCAATTTTCTTCTTAAATGATAATTGGACAGACAAACGAGTTATTCTGGGAGAGGAACATAATGACACGGGTGGGGGTTGGGGCCACTGATAAAATGTAACACTCAAATATATCTGAAGGGTCCATAGAGCAGCAATGGTGTAGGGGCTACTCAGAGAACATGGCATAGCCTAGGACTGAATATAGATTATATCTTAAGAACCAATAGGAACTTTGCTCTTGATTGCAATAGAAGAGTTTGGAAATTCACCAATATTTGGGTAGCATAGTTACTGAGAGCATGGGTCAGCTGTGAAGGCTACCGACTACAAATATGTTAAGCCATCAAAGTCACAATATCCCAAAGCATAGTGATCTCAGTCAAAATTAAAATTACAATTTTTCCAAACAAGGGAGAAAGATAGGATCAGGTAATTGTCCCCAAACTATATGCTTCCAAATTTTGGAACAATAACATCTATCTATCCATCTATCTATCTATGTGCCTACCTATCTACTTATCTACATATCCAAGCTCTAATATTAAATTGTAATCTTGAATTATTTACTTGATTTCATTGAGAATATCTCTCATTTATTTAATAAGGAAAAATGTGTATATCATAGTAGAGTTATAATGGTTAAGATATTGTATAGAAAGTGATTATTATAATGTATGCTATATTGTAGATTCTCTCTAAATAGTCTGCATATAGTATATTGAATAGGTGTAAAATAATAGAGCACTACTTATGTGTTTGTGAAGGGGAAAAAACAAGAGTGAGGGAAATAAGGGAAAACACACATACTCAAAGTTCTGGAAAACTAGATAAATTAAAAAGAAAGACCCCTATTTTACAGGAATAAAATTAGAACCCAGTCATCATCCCTTGGTTTATGGTAATAAAGGAATAATATTGGAGCCTGGAAATCCATTTTGGATGACACAGATCTTGGGTCTGGATGTTCGGACAAGGTACAAAGTCACAAGTCAGTTTCTTGGATGTCATTTTGATTTCCCACAGTCTAAATGTGCTCAGATACATGAACATGATAAAGTCTGGAGCTGGAAAGATTCTGTTGATCAAATGGCTAGAGCTGCTGAGAAAAACAGAGGCGCTGGAGACAGGCCACAGACAGATGCTGCAGACCCTCCGACATTGCCTGCAGCCCGTCTTGGTGCTTACTAAATTTGACAACATTTGAACATGAAATTTATCCTTCAGAATTGAAAGAATTATATGTTCTGCTAACTGGTACATTAAAGATGTGTTTACATTAATGCTCCCTCTGACGTTTGTGATAGTTAATTTAAATGTCATTATCTATAATCATAGAATGGTGGAATATTAAAAACTGAGACATCCGCGTAAGTTAGTCCACAATCCTAACTTTTATTTAGTTGTAGTTGGTCAAGAACTTAGCACGGGGTCTTTTACTCAATTCTGATTTTTTAAAATGTCTCTTTGTTACATAATATTATTAACACCTGAGGAGTTTCTGTGAGAAATACACGTAGTTTTCTGTGATGTTATTTTATTTAGAAAATAAAACAAAAACTAAACATTTGCTTAATTTAACCGAACAAAGATTACCTATGCCATGCCATAAATAAGAGAAAGTTGACATTTATATTATGTTAGTAAATAGAATTAGATTTTTAAAAATGCAAGGATTCCATAATCCCTACCTTGTTCCAAAATGAATGCTTTATTTGTACAATAGTTCCATTATGGAAATCTTTTCAAATGAAGCACAATTGTGGTTTTCCTTCCTTATTTAGTATTTTATTGTATACAGCAATTCAGACAAATAGTGATTTTTTATTATTTTATCTAAATTGTTAATACAACGATAACAAACTATGTCATAATCTTTATAAGTGATTTTATTTCAAAATTAATTGAAATGTTTTTAATGATCTCATTTATCTCTATTTTCTCATTAAAAAGAAAGTATTTGGGGGCGTATGCAATGATTCTTCATAGATCATGTGGAAAACCCCAACGAATCATTATCTCAACAAGGCTAAGGGATCTAATGCAACTTTATGGGGGTCCCACTTCTCTTCTAATTCAGTATCTTTTACTCTTTTCAAAGGATGTTTTCTAACATGTAGATACTATTAAATTGGAATTAATTGATCAACATCCACTTGTACATGTGGAAGTAAAACTCAGAGGAAACCAAGCAGGTGGGAGGGGAAGGAAGGGGGATGGGTAAATTCACACCTGATGGGTACAAACCACGTTATCGGTGTGATGGATACACTTATAACTTTGACTCAAATTGCACAAAAGCAATTCATGTAAACAAAACTTTTGTGCTAGTATAATATTCAGAAAAGGAAGGAAGGAAGGAAGGATTAAGTAAGTTTCCTAAAATACTTCCCAATAAACTCTTCCTATTATATCTCGGTTTCAAGAAATCCCACTAAGCCATGAAAAGTTTATCTCAGCAGTGGCTCTCTTACTATGGTCAGATCAGAGACATGACAGATGATAGCACTGCACAGAGCAGAAGATTCAAAGAACTGCTACCACACACCAAAAAGCCACCCTCATCACTAAAATGTGCATCAACGTGTCACCATATTCTGACACTGTCAACTTCCAAGTGAAAGTCTCTAGTAAACGTTTCAATATTGTGCTGTCTATTTCCTTGGGTAGGCATTGTTAACATTGTCTTCTCAAACTGAGAGGAGGGAGGCAGGCTTTGTAGCCATATTAAGTAATCATTGGATATGGGTAGTTCTAAAGACAGGGCACAGTTGTAGATGGGAACCTTCTTTTGGCTGATGGCAATACATTGAGAAAGACTCATCTTTGAACGTTTAGTGTCCAAGACTGTTGGCATCTTGGTCCTGAGAGGGCGACCCCAACTGTGCATTACAGCTACAAGCCAGTTGTGTGGTGTGGGTGTTTAATCTCCTGGCTGTTTAACCTCCAAGTCTAGCTTTTTGGCTCACCTAGAAATTGTGTGTTAAGAAGCTTAGTCACATGCCTTTTGTTTAATTAAAATGCAATAGAAACTCTGTAAGTTGAACATCCCAGGGATGGTAACAAATTGGTCAACATATGGAGGTGGTCAACATAAGGAACTAGGTCTACTTTACTGACAGGTAAATGTGGTGCCTGGCTAGGGTGACCAGATGTCCTGATTTTGGCAGGGACAGTACCACTTTCCAACAATTTGTTCTATGTCCCCTGGTGTTTTAAAAAAGTCCCAATATTTGGAAAGAATGCATGAACAGGCTGGAGAACAAGAAGGGAATATACAGTTTTTGGCTGCCATGTGGCTATTTCGCCAGAATACGAGTTTCATATTATTTTTGTTAATTTTATAATGTTAAACTGTAATAAATAATTGCTGAGAAGTGATTATCAAGAACTGCTTATCAAAGTTTGCATTGTTGTCAGGC
>CAUYQV010133560.1:0-48345 GCA_963574575.1 Galagoides demidoff | reverse complement strand
CAGAAAAAGCAGGAAGAACTCGAATAAGAAATTCACCTTTAGAGAAAAGCTGAGAACTTTTATTTCCAAAAAATTATAAATATTTTGGCTTGGTGCCTGTGGCTCAAGCAGCTAAGGCGCTGCCACATACACCTGAGCTGGTGGATTCGGATCCAGCCTGGGCCCGTCAAACAACAATGATGGCTGCAACCAAAAAATAGCCAGGCATTGTGGCAGGCGCCTGTGGTCCCAGCTACTTGGGAGGTGGAGACAGGTGAATCGCTTGAGCCCAGGATTTGGAGGTTGCTGTGAGCTGTGATGCCATGGCACTCTACCCAGTGGGATAGCTTGAGGCCCTGTCTCAAAAAAAAAAAAAAAAGAAAATAATTTTATGGTTGGGGGTCACCACAATATGCGGAACTGTATTAAAGGGTCGCGGCATTAGGAAGGTTGAGAACCACTGCATTAGATTCTCACAGGAGTGCAAACCATATCTTAAATTGTACATGTAAGGGATCTACGTTGTGTGCTCCTTATGAAAATTGAATGCCTAATAATCTAAGGAAGGGCTAAGGACATAAGCAGCAGACTTTGGGTGTTGATGTCTCCCATCACCTCCAGATAAGACCATGTAATCGCAGGAAAACCAGCTCGAGGCTCCCACTGATTCTGCATTATAGTGAATTGTATAATTATCTCCTTATATATTACAGTGTAATAATAATAGAAATAAAAGTGCCCAATAAATGTAATGCACTTGAGTCATCCCAAAACCATCCCCCACCCTGTTCATGAAAAAATCGTTTTCTAAGTAATAGTCCCTGGTACCAAAAAAGGTTGGGAACTGCTGGCATAAGGGAACTATGAAGGATTTAGGATGAAGCAAGGGACATAGCCCTTGGAAGAGCTGCTAACGCAAAGTTCACCTTTGCTCTTCCTTTCACAAACTTGCCTAGATCCAGCTTTGCAGGGGAGTAGAGTGAAAATATTCCAGGTCCCATAACAAGGTCAAGATGCTGGCCAAGTTCTGAGGAACTAATAGTTAGTTCTGAGGAACTAACTTCTCACTTATTTTCCAAACCTTTCTGTTCTCATCATTGCACTTGGTTGCATAATTGTTCCTGTACTCCTCCAGACATTGCATCATAAATCCCTCTTTGCTCCCAAAATTTATTTTAAAGGTAATGAAATCCAAAAGTTACAAACCTGTAAAAGAAAATTATTATATTGTTTAGTAGAAAGTTTCAAATCCTATGTATGTTTGGGTCTAGTTACAGCCTGAGCTTACATCTAAAATTCAAACGAGACCCCAGTCAGAATAGCTCACTTCACAAAGTCCCAAAGTTGCGGATGCTGGCATGGATGTGGACAGATGGGAACACTTTTACACTGCTGGTGGGACTGCAAACTAATACAGCCTCTTTAGAAATGAGTATGGGGAATCCTCAAAGAACTCAAATTATGCCTCCCATTTGATCTCACAATACCATTACTAAGATCTATCCAGAAAAAAAAAATCATTCTATCATAAAAACATTTGTACTAGATTATTTTTCACAGCTCAATTTACAATTGCCAAAATGTGTAAATAACGTAAATGCCTACCAACCCAGGAATAGATTAACAAACTGTGGTTTATGTATACTATGCAATACTATTGAGCCATAAAAAAGATGGAGACTTTAAATCTTTTGTATTAACCTGGATGGAGCTGAAACACATTCTCCTCAGTAAAGTATCACTAGAATGGAAAAACAAATATCCAATGTACTCAGTACTAATATGAAGCCAATAAATGATCTAACACACACCCATATAAGAGAAAAACTCAATTCAATTCAAGTTGGGGGGAGGGGGAATGAAAGAGAGGGAGAAGGGAGGATGGGAGGGGATTTGTGTGCTCCCACTTAATGGGCATAGTGTAAAGGTATATGGCACACCTTTTGGGTGTGGGACACAACCACAAGAGGAACTCTACCTAACAAATGCAAATACTATAACCTAGTTGTTTGCACCCTCATATTAACCTGAAATAAAATTCAAATGAGAAAACAACCAGAGTGTACTTTAGGCCCTGGAAGTAGGACTAGGCAAAAGGCGCCCCAACCATATCTGCCAAGTGTACAAAGAATTGCTAGTTAGGAACCACCTCCCTTACCTACATTTGCATTTACCCATGTATGTAAACTTTTTTATTAGATACCACTTGTAACAAAATAAGGTATAGTGATTCAGTTTCAATACTATCTGAAAGAACTCAGCTACCAGAACTCCTAGGTTCCAGTTCCAAACTTACTATTAGCTACCTGTACTATGGTAGGCAGGACAACCTCTTAAACCCTTATTTCTTCATCTAAAAAATAAGAAAAGTGACACCTTCCCCCTTACTTTACATGGTGGCACTGGAAATCAAACTCAATAGATGTTAGATGGGAATATTCTTTCATAAGATAACTATAATACAAAAATAAGATATTGTTATAATATTTTCGGTGTAGTAGAATAAGTGGTATTATTAGTAAAAGCAGCAAATATCAGTAGTTTGTCACACAGTCTCATGGCATAATCCATGAAGTCTACATACCAGAACTTTAGTGAGCATTAAAAAGCCATCCATTTCATGTATCACTATGTTCAACAACAGTCAAGGAGAGAGACAGTGAGGTAGGATGGTTTATTTTAAAAGGGTGGGGGAGAAAGGAGAGAAGGGAAAGAAGGAGGAAGGGAGACATTTGGAAAGCAAGAGGCAAAGGGAAGTGAGAAAGTAGGGGGAGTGAGGAAGGAAAGGCCTCCTTCACTGGCTGCCTTTGTCCTCCTAAAAGCCCTCTTTGCGTTACTAAGATAGGGTCCCAGAGGGATCTTCTGCAAGAAACCACTGAAATCCTTAATGAACTAACCTATTCCATAATTTTGTGGATAGGTTCTGATCTTCACATGGCCCCTGGAGAGTAAGATACCAAGGAAGGAAGTTTTGATGGCAAAAATAAAAAAAATTTTTTAAAGAGCAAGGAAATATCTGGCTCAGTGCTGAACCACTATTTTCCATGAGAACCAGCTTCAGGGAGAAATATTTATGCCTGCATTCATTTAAAGCTTTTTAAATGAAGTAGCTTTGTTTTAATTGGGGGAAATGTATATGTTTTTACAATATATGTTGCCTTCATCTGTGGTCCCCAACCCCCAGGCCGTGGATGGGTGCTGATCTGCGGCCTGTCAGGAACTAGACCACACAGCAGGAGATGAGTGGCAGTTGAAGAGTGAAGCTTTATCTGTATTTACAGCTGCTCCCCATTACATGCATTGCCAACTGATCCTGTCAGATCAGTGGGGGCAAAGAGGCATTATATTCTCATAGGAGTACAAACTCTACTGCAAACTGTGCGTGCGAGGGCTCTCAGTTGCACACTCCTTAAGGGAATCTAATGCCTCATCTGAGGTGGAGCTGAGACTTTAATGTTAGCGCTGGGACCATCTAGTTATAGGAAAAGAAGCAGAGCTCCCTCTGATTCTGCATTATGGTGAGTTTTATAACTATTTCATTACATATTGCAATGTAATAATAATAGAAATAAAGTGGCACGATAAATCTCATGGTGCTTGAATCATCCCAAAACCACCACCCCCACACAGCAATGGAAAAATTGTCTTCCATGAAACAGGCCCCTGGTGCCAAAAGGTTGGGGACCGCTGACCTACACTATTAAATTCAAAAATTGTCAATGAGCAAACTGGCACAATTTCTTAGGCACTTAATGGCTACTATGTGGGCATAGCCAAAGTGTAGTCAAAAAGGTACAGTTTGAAGGGGTTTATTTTGATTGGCAGCATCAGGGAACTGGCATGGTGGTGGTGTTTGGAGTTCAGAGAAAGAGAAGGAAGCTGAAAGGCGAGGACGCATAAATGCGTAGGATAATCATTAAGATACTCAAATTTCCTGTATTTTCTCTGTTTTGAAAGAGAGTTTAAATTTATGGGATCTCATTAGAACATTTGTTCTTAGTGGATGCAGAAAAACAGCTCAAAACATACTCAAGCTGATTATAGACGAGTAAAACTCATCCTTTTCTCTCTCTCCCAACACACACGTCATCAACAGTTTCTGAGGTTTATTTTTTATTTTTATATCTCATGTACAAAAAACTAGAATTATTCTCCATTTTATGTGTTTTAGAAGGTGATTTAGTTGGAATCTGAAGGAAATTATCTTAATAACCTTTTACCTGCCATGCGAAGTAAAAAGTCTACCCCGGTGATTAATAGTTTATACTTCTTTGTTGCAGTTAAGTGAGGAGGGCTTAAAAAATGTATATACAGGGTGGCCATAAAGTTCGTGTGCCATTTAAAATAGTATACTATTATATATTTAATTTAAAATAGTATACTGTTATATATTTGATTTAAAATAGCATACTATTATATACTATTTTAAATGGCACACGAACTTTATGGCCACCCTGTATATATGTGTGAGCGCACGTGCACATATGTATGAAAATCAATAGATTGGCGAGAAGGAAACTAGCTGCACATGAACAGAGAACCAAGAGACTGAGAATGACAAGGGGACTAAGCTGGTGTTAGCTGAAAAAGCAGCAATCACTTCAGACAGAACTCAGCCCTTTCAGCTAAAAACATGGGACGTGGAGTGGCACAAATGAGCGTCCTCCTTGACTGTCCCAACAGCTGCAATATCATTAATATTCCTTTAACCCTGTTTAGTGGGAGCCTCCTGCTTCATTTGATGCAAATGAAGACAAGATTCTTTCAAACAGTAGAAATAAGAGGAGATTTTATATACATATACACATACCTGTGTGTATTTTATTATACATAAACTATGTATCCTGTATAATATCCTTTTCTGATTATAAAGTAATTCCTGAGAAAAATTTTAAAATTTTTAAAATGGTCATCGTAGGGCAGTGCCTGTGGCTCAAAGGAGTGGGGCACTGGTCCCATATGCTGGGGGTGGCGGGTTCAAACCCAGTCCCGGCCAAAAAAAAAATGGTCATTGTAGAAAAAATTTTAAATACAAAAAAGGTAAAGAAGAAAATAAAAATAGTTTATCATTTTGCCATCCACAGAGATATGCTGATTTATTGTATTTCTTCCTAGTATCTTTGCTTTAATGCTGCACTATCTTTGCTTAATATAATAAAAATACTCTCATTTGATGCTTTATGTGTTGCTAGACAGGCAATGAATAAAAAACACAAAAATAAAAGAGAGAAACAATAATTGCACCCAGTTGAACTGTGGGAAGCTGTACCAAGCATCACAATTAATATTCAAAGAAAGCAATTGTGAGAAATCAGCAGAATGCTGTAGAAAGAATACACGGAAGACTCTGTCCTAGTACTGTCTTTTTTTTTTTTTAAACAAAGTCTCACTATGTTGCCCTCAGTAGATTTCAGTGGCGTCACAGCTCACAGCTACTTCAAACTCGGGCTTAAGCGATTCTCTTGCCTCAGTCTCCTGAATAGCTGGGATGACAGGCGCCCACCACAATACCTGGTTATTTTTTTGGTTGCAGTTGTCATTTTTGTTTAGCAGGCCCAGGCCAGGCTCGAACCTGCCAGCCTTGGTGTATGTGGCTGGTGTCCTATTCACTGAGTTACAGGCGCGGATCCAGTACTGTTTTATTGTTACTTGTCCATGACCTTGGGAAAATCCATTCTCCTTTTGTAGGCGTCATGTTCTTCATCTCAAAAGTAAGGGACAGCAGCTTGGCACTTACACAGATATTATAAGTTTTTTTTCCTGTGCTGAAGATCAAAGATGATAGGCAGAAGCTTCTAATCCAGTGGGTTTGGCAACTTAGAAATGAAAATATAGGTAAAATGTTGTGGTATACCCACAGAAGTTTAGCAAAAGATAATTTGCAGATTCTTGTCTTAGTAAACAAAATGCTACCAGAATTCCTCAGACTCTGAAATTCTATAATTTGATGTCACCAGATGTCAAATGTATCTTTAAAATACCTAAAATACCCTAAACCGGCATTGACCATTATTATGTTCAAAGTAATCAGTAAATTCATTCAGGATACAGGAGAACCCCACTTTCAAAGTGAATGGAAACCAGAGCTGGATGTTTCTGTTGATTCGATTCTCACTTTATATTCCAAAATACCAAAGGCCAAGTTTGGACAAAGCTAAGCAGTAAAACCTGTCTCTTTCTGATCCTTCTTTCTCCAGCCATCTCTACCTTAATCCAGAAATTCAGCAACTTTGAACTTTCTCTTCCATCTCCAGTGAAAAATTAGAAAGTGGTAGATGTCAGTAATTTACATCTTAATGTGTTTCTCCCCAGGATATCTGTATTAAAGTTGGTTGTTTTTTTTTTTTTTAGAGACAGAGTCTCATTTTGTTGCCCTTGGTAGAGTACTGTGTTGTCACAGCTCACAGCAACCTTCAGCTCTTGGGGTTAGGCAATTCCCCTGCCTCAGCCTCTGGAGTAGCTGGGACTACAGGCGCCAGCCACAACACCTGGCTATTTTGTTGTTGTTGTTGCAGTTTGGCCAGAGCCAGGTTCGAACCCACTACCCTTGGTATATGGGGCCAGCTGAGCCACAGGTGCCGCCTGTATTAAAGTTTTATATCTAATTAGTTAATAAATGTTTTTTTCTCCCCATTGAAGGAAGTTTATGTATCACAGTGCATAGGAGGAGAAGAAACATTTAGAAAGTAAGACAAGAGGACTTTCTTAGGTTCCTTATATTCATTCAAGATTTGAAGAGCCTTTAAATTCTGGAGCAATGAGGATTATGTATTAATCTGGGTCATATTCCAAACTTCACTAAAGACCTCTTCCTCTCCCTACTTTTCAACTACATTTGAACATAGTTTTAATTTTTGAACAATTTACAGAAAAAT
Organism: Galagoides demidoff; assembly: GCA_963574575.1. Lineage (NCBI taxonomy): Eukaryota > Metazoa > Chordata > Mammalia > Primates > Galagidae > Galagoides > Galagoides demidoff. The sequence goes on along the minus strand of CAUYQV010133560.1, from coordinate 41,491 downwards.
TACCCCAATTACTATAAGCCCTAAATAAAATATAATATCAAAGAATCATTTCAAGAATTAAATGAGGGGATTATTTGCTTGGTTTCTGGGCTTTTTTTTTTTTTAGCAGGGATAAAAGAAATTAGGAACACTATCTCAATTTAAATGAATTTCAAACTGAATTAGTAATTAATAACATTTTTTCTACGTCAGTGCTATCCAAAAGAACTTCCATGGTTATGGAAATGTTCTATAACTGCTATCCTGTGGGTAAACACAAGCCCCATATGGCTACTGACCACTTGAAATGCAAGGCCAGACAATTAAGTTCTTGAACTCATCCTAGAAAAATTGCTTTAAAGAGTGGACTAGGGCTCAGCCCTGTGGCTCAGGTGGCTAAGGCGCCAGCCACATACACCTAAGGTTAAGGTGGCGGGTTCGAATCCAGCCCAGCCCACCAAACAACAATAACGGCTGCAACCAAAAAATAGCTGGGCGTTGTGGCGGGCGCCTCTGGTCCCAGCTACTTGGGAGGCGGAGGCAGGAGACTCGCTTCAGCCCAGGAGTTGGAGGGTGCTGTGAGCTGAGATGCCACAGCACTCTACCCATGGGGACAGCTTGAGGCTCTGTCTCAAAAAAAAAGAGTGGACTAGGTGCTGGCATCAGTGCATAGTTTCCCAGGGGAGGACTTTGAAAGTGACCATAATGATATTCAGCAATGAGGTATGTAGCACTTTTTCTAAGGTGAGTTTGTGAACTTAATTGTCTGATCTTGTATGGTTCTTGAGATTCAGAAACTGAATTTTAATTTTTTATCAATTGTATTAATTTACGTCTAGTCACATATGGGTAATGGACACCATACTCACACAGTTCTGGATGATTCTGTGTGGAAGCTGTTTGAGTCCAAAATATATCTGACCCTGAAAAGGGACCCTCAGCCAAATAGGGTGACTGTATCTTTAGAAGCCTAGGTCTGTTGTAATTATATTAATTACTAAGACAAAGCCTGTTGTCTTAGTAATTAAGCAACCAGAAAATCTACAGACTTGCTATGGGAACCCTCCTCTGTGTCAACCCCTATTTGGGATACCTCTGAAAACTCCCTCATGACCAAAGACGCCCTGAAATTACATTTTTTCTAAAGGAATTAGGAATTATTGTCCATTGTTCTTAAGCAAGGGATTTGGGGCACTTCCAAGAAGTAGCTTGAATATCTGTTATAAGAAAAGAGAGTTAACAGTGTCTAAAGGCCCATTGTTGAAAATTTTTAAATACATATGTTTTTATCTAAAGGTTCTTTGTCAAAAATCTCTCCTTGAGATTATGCTTGCCAACTCTTCTGATATGTTTCTATTAAAAAAAATATATGCAAGAAAAGCTTTTCCACCATGTTTCAAGTAAGGTAAGAATATTATGATGAAATGTTACCGTTGACTCTTAGTTTGTACCCTGATTGAAACATTAGGGGCGAAACATTGCCCCTACTCCTTTTGGAACACTTTTAATTGCCAGGGCCTCAGTTCTCTCTGACTTCTAGCCCAAAGCCCAGCGAGTGCCACTATCCTCCATTAGTAGAGGATACTGTTTGCAACAGCAGATATGCACAAATATCCCTGGGCCGCCTCCTATGCCTACCTCCATTGCCATTATAAGTTATACCATTATATTTATTTTTTAATTTAAAAATATTTTCCCCTTTTTTTTACAAAACAATTGAGAGGCCTGGAAAAAAAGACGGATAGTTGGCTGCCCTGGGGAAGAATCCTAGGAGGCAGGGATTAAAGAAAGCTACATGAACCCAAGTTCTTGGCAAGAGTGATTGATTTCCTGAGTTATTAGGAAAGTTGTTGGGAAACTAGGGACTGAGGTAAAGGGAGGATACTTGTTTTAGACAATAACAGATTCTGGAATGAATAAAAATAGGTGGTGGCCATCACTTTGTAGTCAAGAGCCCATAGAAAAGCATCCACATTTGAATCCTGACACAGTTTAGGATTATTTGAAATTTAGCAGGGAAAGCTCCCTGTTGCCTTCAATAATTGGCTTGCTTCTTTTTTTTTTTTTGAGATGGAGCCTCAAGCTATCCCCCTGGGTAGAGTGCCATGGCATCACAGCTCACAGCAACCTCTAACTCCTGGGCTCAAGCTAGTCTCCCGCCTCCGCCTCCCAAGTAGCTGGGACCACAGGCACCCAGCACAACACCCAGCCATTTTTTGGTTGCAGCCATCATTGTTGTTTGGCAGGCGCGGGCTGGGGATTCGAACCCACCACCTTAGGTATACGTGGCTGGCGTCCTAACCGATTGAACCGCAGGCACCAAGCCAATTGGCTTGCTTCTTTTCTTTCCCTGCTCACATCTATATAGTGTAAGTTTTTTGACTGTGCTTTCCTTACTATATTAGACCAGAAGTTGCACTTCGAACCCATCTTACATAATCTTACCTTAAAAGAGAGAATGCAAGAACAGACTTGTCAAGGGTCAGCTAGTAATTACTAGAATGCTGGCCCAGAGTTTGCTTCATATGGCACAAATTTCCTGTTTCCACAACCTTCAGCCAAGCCCCTATCTGCTCTCTGTTTCCTTCTCTTTTTTGTAATGAAATTTGCACTAAGTACCTGTAAGCCCTCAAGACTTCTGTTATACTTAATGTTTGAATTCAACCAATATTTAGTAAAGGACTACATGGCCCAGTCCTTAGTACTACTAAGTATTTCTGCAGTATATAAAAGGTTTCAACATAGTTACAGCTAAGATTCTCTCTGAAGGTTATTTCATCTCTTCCCAAAATAGGAAGGCCTGGAGAACTCGTACTTTAACTCAGTACAGTTAACCCATATTCACTCATTTTCCTTTTTGTTCTAGCCAATTACAGGTTTCCTCTTTTTTTTTTTTTTTTGGTCTTCCTCATATCCTTGCTGTCTGTCTTTAAAGTTGAGCACAAGGTTCTGGGAAAAGATTGAGAATGCTTGGGGTGTAACCCCACAAGCTATATCTTGTACAGTTTCAGTATGTGGGGATTAGGACAAGATGACTGATTCTTGCAGTTCTGGTCTGTCATTAGGCTTGGTTTGAGAGCATGGGGATTCTGGCATGGAGGACAAGAGTATAACTGAAAGTGTACAGAACTGCTAATCTAAAATCTGGTCCTTCTGGTTCCACTCACTTCTATGGAAAATACACACACACACACACACACACACACACACACACACACACCCCAACTGACCCTGTCAACCCATGCTTTATCTTCAGATCTTGTCTTCTTCCTCCAATCCTTTCTTCCTGGCTCTCTCCATCCCCTCTCTCAACCCTAGTACAGGTTGCCCTTATTTTTTGCCTGGACTCTTGACAAGTTTTTTTTTTTTTAATTTTGCTTTTATTTTATTTTATTTATTTATTTATTTATTTTTTATGGAGACAGAGTCTCACTTTGTGTCCTTCAGTGGAGTACCATAGAATCATAGCTCACAGCAACCTCCGCCAACCCCTGGGCCCCTGGGTTTAAGTGATTCTCTAGCCTCAGCCTCCCAAGTAGCTGGAATTACAGGCACCTGCCAGAACACCCAGCAATTTTTGGTAGAGAGGGGGTCTCACTCTGGCTCTCACTCTGGCTCATGCTGGTCTCGAACCTCTGAGCACAGGCCATCCACCCGCCTCAGCCTCCCACAGTGCTGGGACAACAGGCAAGAGCCACTGCACCCGGCCTTGACAGGTTTTTTGTTGTTGGGTTTGGTTTTGAGACAGAGTCTCGCCCAGTCGCCTAGACGGTTCATGTCTGTAATCCTAGCACTATGGGAGGCAGGGGAAGGTGGACTGCTTGATCTCAGAAGTTTGAGACCAGCCTGAGCAAGAGTGAGACCCCCATCTCTAAAAACAGCCTGGAGCCTGTAGTCCCATACTTGGAAGCTGAGACAGGAGGATAACTTGAGCCCAAGAGTTTGAAGTTGCTGTGTTAGCTTCCTCACTCTTCAGGGGGCACCCACACTGAATCTACCACCAGTTTTATGAATACTCATCCCCTACCCTCAACCCTAACCCCAGCCCCTGAACCCTGACCCTTCTTTCAGCACTCAGTTCAAATGTTACTTCTTCAAGAAAGTCTTCCCTAATATCCAGAACTGTTAGATGTCCCCCTAGCAGCTTTAATTCTTTCCACTGCTCAGTACATCTACTATTATGTAGTAAGTCATTATTTAGAGACTATCTCCCTTGTCAGAATATAAAACTCAGGAACTATGGCTGTTCACTGCTTTGTCCCCAGCATCTATCCCACTACCCAGCACAAGGGGATGTTCACTACTTATTTGTTGAACTGATGGCCGCATTCACTTAGAGATACATATAGCCCCTGCCTTGACACATGGGCTCTGGAATAGTAAGAACCTGTCCTGTTATGTGATATCCTCTGTATTGTTATTCTTTTAACTGTGGTTTGGTTTGATTATTTTTCCCTCTGCCTTCTTACATTTTATTTTCGAAAGGCAAGAAAGAACTCTTATGAGGAATTAGAGCTGGCAGTTACAGCCATACCAGGGTTCTCAGAACAACCCCTGTCTTTTCTCATTTCCTTTATCTGCTGGAACCACCAACAGGCTTAGAGGGACAAATCTTGAATTCTGATTCTCAATCTGTTGCAGTAAGATCCTCCAAGGCCCCAGTGACATACCACTTTCTCTCCGAAAGCCTGTCTCTTGTTACAGCTTCTCCTTGCCAAAGCATTCCATGTTTACCCTGGTTAGCAGTTACATTCTGGTTTTATTATAGTTGTTTTGATAACCATCTACATAACCTACTAAACTCTATGCTCTCTAAAGGCAGATACACTGAACTGATACAGTGGCTAAATCATCTTTGTATCCTCAGCATCTAGAAAAACATCAGGTATATATTAAAAGAAATTGATTTTTTTATTGGTGTAGTAGCAGAGTGACTGGACTAAAGTCCTTCGGTCTTATTTCCATTCATCATTTCTCATATATTCTCCCCCATTCCTCCTGAGAAGTACAGGGAATAAAGATTTCCTATTTTCGTTCCTTTCCCTTGTTATGAAAGGTTTCAAAAATTACTGAGGAAGAAGATAAAAATAGAGTGGCTTATAAAAGTAGAGAACAAACTGAGTAATGCTAATAAATACTTACGTTGAGTATGTTTATGTTTAAAGCTCCACAGCTCTTCCTCAAATAAGATGAAAAGAACTTTAATGTGGTAGAAGCATCTGGCAGAGGGCATCTGTTAAAATTGATGCCTCAAAAAATGAAAGGAAGGAAGGAAGGAAAAATAGTCCATGTGATGATAAATTGCACATGCCTCATTGTTGATTCTTAGAAGGACAATACCATTTTTTGTATTCTTTGTAGTGGAAATAATCTTCCCTGATGCTTAAAATTCTAAAAATATATTCACTGAGACCAAACATATAGACCTGGAAATACAGTTTCTAATCCCACTTCTGCCCCTATCTAGCAGAGTGGCCTTGGTCAAATCAGATTACCCTCTGTAGTTAATTGTGTTGCATATGGGGCCTCTTGTTATAGATTTAAAAATAGAAAGCCTCCCAATACAACTTTCTTTTATTTAAACCAGCCCTCCTAGAACCACATGTGGACGTGGGAAAGGATATAGTCAGGCCATGCCTGCTAGGTGAGAAACTAGATTGATACCATTATCGAAGATTTGCTATCCTATCTATAGAAACAAATCTTTTCCAATAAAACCACTCTGGCCAATTGTTAATTAATTTCCATTTAGGTGTTTCTTTTTTTCTTCATTTCAACTGGTATTTATAAAAAGTCAGTTACTCAGAAGAAATAACCTAATATGGAAGAACTGTTCATCAGGAAATCTGTGCTCTAGATCTGCTCCACCACTACAAGTCGTGTCATCTTAGACACTTTGCTTTTTGTCTTTTTGGGTTTTTTGTTTGTTTGTTTGTTTGTTTTTTATAGACATGGCCTCACTCCTTTGCCTAGGCTGAAGTGCAGTGATGTCTTCATAGCTCACTGAAGCCTCCAACTCCTGTCCTCCAGTGATCCTCCTGCCTCATCCTCTTAAAGTGCTGAGATTATAGATGTGAGCCACTATGCCTGGCCAACCATTTAAATAATACTGACAGTTGCCACTTACTATCTACTCTGCTCACTATACTAAGCACTTTAGAAGTACTTTTTTTTTTTTTTGAGGCAGAGCCTCAAGCTGTCCCCCTGGGTAGAGTGCTATGGCTTCACTACTCACAGCAACCTCCAACTCCTGGGTTCAAGCAAGTCTCCTGCCTCTGCCTCCCAAGTAGCTGGGACCACAGACACCTGCCACAACGCCCAGCTATTTTTTTGGTTGCAGCCATCATTGTTGTTTGGCGGGTCCGGGCTGGATTCAAACCTGCCACCTCAGGTGTACGTGGCTGGCGCCTTAGCTGCTTGGGCCACAGGCACTGAGCCATAGAAGTACTATTTTCATTCTCACAAAACCCTTCATGAAAATTGCTATTAGCCTCATTATGCAGATGACTAAAATGAGGCTCAGAAAAGTTAAGTAATTCCCCCAGGTCATGTAGCTAGTATAGTAAGTGAGATCCAAAGCCCTTGCTTTTACTACTGAATGAATTCTTTAGACCTTAATTTTTTTTCAACTATAAAATTTAATTTTTTGACCCCCAGGGGCAATAATTTATCAGATTTGTTGGTCTTTTATTATGGAAAAAAAATTTTTTGAGACAGAGCCTCAAGCTACCCGCTGGGTAGAGTGCCATGGCATCACAGCTCACAGCAACCTCCAACTCCTGGGCTCAAGCGAGTCTCCTGTCTCAGCCTCCCAAGTAGCTGGGACCACAGCCCACCACAACACCCAGCTATTTTTGGTTGCAGCTGTCATTGTTGTTTTGTGGACCCGGGCTGGATTTGAACCTACCACCTTAGGTGTAGGTGGCTGGCACCATAGCCATTTGAGCCATAGGCACCAAGCCTATTATGGAAAATTTTAAACACTCATAATAGAGAGACTAGTACAGTGACCCATCCCTCAGCCACGACAATCATTATTTCATAGCCACTCTTCATTTATACCTATCCACTGTCCTCCCCACCCCAGTCCCTACTCAACTCTTGTGAAGCAGTCCACATACATTATTCAATCTGCAAATATTTCAGTATTTTTATCATGAAAAGGAAAGAAATCTTAAAATCAACCACAATGCCATCAGCATACCTGAAGTTAATAACAATTCATTAGTATTATCAATATCCAGTGTTTAAATTTTCCTGATTTTTCTCTCTTTTTATAGTTCAAAGTATTTTAGTGGCAAACTTACAGGAACAGTACAAAAGATAGACAACATTAAAAACATACACTTATTTGCATGTAGGACAACTGAGTTAGAAAAGTATAGCAAATGAATAAAATAATAAAAATGCTACTAACATTATTTAGTTATCATCAAAAAAAATTTACAGCTTGTGGGCCCCTCCTTGCAACAGCTGTGCAAGAGCAGAATAGGAGGTGCAGTGGCAGCAGGAGTCATGGCAGGACAAGCATTGAGGAAGTTTCTCCCTCTGCCTGATCGGTCTTGGTTGAAAGGTGTGCAGCTGAAACTGTAACCACGGAGGCATTATTTCCAGAAAAATCTCAAGGAAAAGTACTGCAAACAACAGTGGAAGCTGTTGGATCGGGCTCTAAAGGAAAGGGTAGAGAGATTCAACCAGTTAGAGTGAAAGTTGGAGATAAGGTCTCCCAGAATATGGAGTCACCAAAGTAGTTGTGGATGACAAGGATTATTTCTTTCTTTTGTTTTTTTTTTTAGAGACAGCATCTCACTTTGTCACCCTTGGTAGCGTGCCAAGGAGTCACAGCTCACAGCAACCTCTAATTCCTGGGCCCAGACAATTCTCTTACCTTAGCCTCCCAAGTAGCTGGGACTACAGGTGCCCACCACAACACCTGTTGTTGTTGTTGCTGCAGTTTGGCTGGAGCCAGGTTTGAGCCTACCACCCTCAGTATATGGGACTGGGGCACTACCCGTTGAGCCACAGGCACTGCCCAACAAGGATTATTTCTTATTTAGACATGGTGACAGTTTTGGAAAGTATGTAGACTGAAATAAATCACTATAGAAATGGCGTCAACATGAAGCTGCTCATCCCACTGAAGTTCTGAAATCTTTCATCATGTAAATAATTTCCATGTCTCTCTTTCATAAAAAAAAAAAAAAGCTGATGATATCTAAACTGCTGAAAAAATAAAAATAAAAAATTTACTTATTTTTTTAAAGTCTAAGTGTTGGCATTGTCTAGAAAATTGTAACAGGTTTATTTATAATTGTTAGAAAGTCAAATGGCTAAAATTTATTCACTGAAACATTTTGACTTGCATTAACCCTTTGTGTTCCTGAATTTATATTAAAAATTTAGACAAATGAAAATGGAAAAAGTGCCATGATTTCTGTTCACTTATTTTTCCACTAGTAGCCATGGTACTTAGGTACTGTTTGACCCTATAGGAGAAAAAAAAAATCTAACATTTAGAACTACCAGTATCAGGAAGAAGAGAATTCGTGTGTGGGGTGTGTGTGTGTGTGTGTGTGTGTGTGTGTAATGAAATGCTTCACATCACAATGGATTCTTTTTCTTTTTTTGGAGACAGAGCCTCAAGCTATCCCCCTGGGTAGAGTGCCATGGCATCACAGCTCATAGCAACCTCCAACTCCTGGGCTCAAGCCAGTCTTCTGCCTCCGCCTCCCAAGTAGCTGGGACCACAGGCGCCCGCCACAACGCCCGGCCATTTTGGGGGTTGCAGCCATCATTGTTGTTTGGCAGGCCCGGGCTGGGGATTTGAACCCGCCACCTTAGGTGTATGTGGCTGGAGCCTTAGCTGATTGAGCCACAATGGATTCTTAAACATGTTCTCCACATTGGCTTCTTTCTAGCTGAATGTCTTTGTCGTAATTGTTACACATTTGACAGGGATAATACACAGGTTGATGTCTTCAAAAAGGTCAACTGAACAGGGCTTACTTGCCTCTGCAAAACACCAGTAGCTGTGCTCTGGAAGCGCAGTTCTGTTTTGAAGTCCTACGCAATTTCTGGCACCAGACTCTGGAAGAGAAATTTGCAGTCAGAAGTTTGGTAGACTTGTGATTTCTAATTTCACAGAGTGCCCACGATCAGCCCTGTAATGATGCTGTCCCCTCCCAGTAGAGGGCGCACTCTCACAAGCGGTTCTTGTAGCTAGTTGCTTCCCAGGTGCTTTACTGCCTTAGATTTGCAGGCAGTCTACTCTGCCCCAGCCAAGGAATAAATAAAGACTTCTTTATCCTCTTCTCCTGTATCTCAGTTCAGTGAGCTACAGGCAGCGTGCTTGAGCTCTCTTTACAATCTTTTAAATCTCTTTTAATCGGTGTTCTTCACCCCCTCCCCGTTTTTGTTTTTCTTACATGTTGAAAAAACCCAAAGAGTTTATTATTGCTGGTTTTTGCTGATTGCCTTCCTGTGGCATCAGTTAATGTGTTTCTGTTTTTCCTTTATCATCCATAAATTGCTAGTGAGATCTAGGTTTAATCTGATTTCAAGGGTTTTTTGTTTGTTTTGTTGTTATTATTATTGCAAGAACAGTTCATAAAGCTGTGGTAAGTACTTCATAGGAGGTAGTGATTTCTGCGTGTCTCTCTTTTTCTGACGTTAGCTGTCCTTGATGATAATGCCTAGTTATATATTTTCCATCATTAATACTTTGAGAATTTTTACTGACAATTTAGTCATTCCATTTCAAAATTTTTCGGGTTTTCTTTTGTCCGAGGTTCTGTCCCACTAGGAATATACAGTCAAATTATTTTGTTAATTATCACTGATACTCAAAAGATTAAACAACCAGTTGGAACCAATCAGAATAGACAGCCCCCTCCTATACCATGAAAACCCTTTAGTTGTTGGACTGTGGGGCTAGGAGATAGGAAAGCCTGGTAGCTCAGGGCAGCAGCAGTTTACCAACCTACATGAAAACTGCTTCCATGTGTTAAAACCTGGGAAGGCCATACTCTGCATGACAGTTACAGGCTGATATTTTTAAGTTCTCTTCTCGTTCCAGTATGAACTTACATAGTCACTCAATTGAGTTACAATTTTCCTGCTTCCTTACTCTACTAGGCTTTACTTATGCATATATATGAAAACTTTATAATATTAAACATGATTATTTTATATAATTCTGGAAGTTTTGGTCAATAAAATAAACCACAAAACAGAAATGTGAATGATGACTATTAGGAAACAAAATTGCCAGGTATTTATTTATTTATTGAGACAGAGTCTCACTTTGTCACCCTCAGTAGACTACTGTGGCATCATAGCTCATAGCAACCTCAAACTCTTGGGCTCCAGTGTTCTCTTGCCTCAGCCTCCCAAGTAGCTGGGACAACAGGCACCCATCACAACAGCCAGCTAATTTTAGAGACAGGTTTCACCCTGGCTCAGGCTGGTCTCCTGAGCTCAAGCAATCTACCCACATTGGCCTTTCAGAGTGCTAGGGTTACAGGCATTATAGGGTACCAGTATTTAGAACCAATATAATTAGATACCTAAAACAAAACAAACCAAAAAATTAGAATAACCAGATTATAAGTACAAATTTGTAGGCTAAGTAGGCCCTAAAAATGTGTAACGATGGAACTAGCTCTTTTGGTTTATTTCTACCAAAATTCTTAAGGATTAATCTATTCTAGCAGTTATCTCTGATACTGCCTTCCTGAAAAACTCTTTTCCATGAACTGGTATACCTTCCCCACCACCAGCCAGGTGGCTATTGCAAAAACTTTTCCTCACTTGCATGATCTGACTACCCTGGTCACACTTGATAGGTCCAAGGATAGGCACCTGACCTATGCCAGTACAATCAGAGGCCTTCCTTTGGATTTTTCTTTTTTTCTTTTTTTGGCTGGGGCTGGGTTCAAACCCACCACCTTGGGCATATGGGGCCTGAGCCCTACTCCTTTGAGCCACAGGCACTGCCCTGAATTTTTCAAACTGAAATTAAGAAAGCCAGCCAGATGATTCTTAAAAGACACTGGCTCAGAGAGCTATTGGTGTCCACATTTCCAGCTTTATGAGGAAATTCTGTCTGCAGTGATAGCAGGTGATATGCAGAGAGGGCCAGTCAATTAATAAAGGAACTGTTGGTGGTAATGGAGTCCCTCCAGTTATTTTTGAGGTACAGCTGCAGCCCTGCCCATCTCTTGGGTTGGCTTTTTAACTCTTCTTTGGAATCCATAAGCCAATAATTTCTGATTTTTGCCACAGCTAGTTCAAATTAATTTTGACATTTGCTACCAAAAGAATTCCTACTTCAGTAACAAAAGGAAATACATGGAATAAATTTTCCATAAGTGATAGATTTTATAATTAAGTAATGTTAGTTTTATTATGCCATATATAAATCCTCTCAATTCCCTTACCTATTATCAAATTTTTTTAAATCCAAGATTTTTAATTGTGTGATTTCATTTAAAACTTGGATGTTCATAGTGTAGGGTATGGTAGGAAAGACAAGAGATAAGTCTAAAGAGGTAAATTGAAATTAAAATATATAGCACCTTATAAAGGACCTTAAATATCATGTTAAGAAGTTTGGACTTTATCCCATAGGTAATCAGGATCAAGCATTTGGAAAGCTTTCAAGAAGGGGAATGATATGTTTAGATCTTTAGGATATTTACATAAATAATTCTGGTGGCCATTTGCAACTTCAATAAAAAATGGGGGGGGGAATGGAGACAGTTTTTAATAGGTGCCTTTCCTGGAGACCTAATCACTGAAAGATTATTTCAGGTGTTCGAGACAGAGTTGATGAGAGACTAACATAGAAAGTTATCCTGAAAATGGTTGAGAGATGGAAGGAGTCAAGAATATTTCGAAGGTAGAATTGGCATTACAAAATGGTCACTTTGACACAGGGGGTGAAGGTGAGGAAATAGAGAAGGACTCTGACTAGATGGGAATACAGGAGGAGAGATCAATAGAGGAGGAGGAGACATGGTCTAACTGGGCATCTCACCTTTATGGTGCTAACAGGATTCCTATGGTATCCTTTTAGGAATGTTTGTTCGTGGCAGTCATACTCTCTGTCATTTCCAAGGCAGCCGTAGTATGATTATATCTTGGCATGTTGTTAGAATTCCCCCATAACGTAGGATGCCAAAGAAATTGTTGAATTCTGAAAACCTAGAATTCCTACTTAGTCTGATGTGGAAGGCATTAACTAAGATTTTGTCATGCTGATGTATAGATCTGGTAGAAACCTTTGGTTTAATGAGTATAATTAAAAGTAATTATAGCCAACCTTAAATTTGGTATATTACATATAGAGAACACCATTAACTCATTGTCTACTCTGCCTTCACTACCTTCATGATTAGAGGTAGAGGAATTAAAATTTTATAGTGAAATGAAATTGGAAAGATATGATAAAGTGATAGGAGGCTCACGTTTTCAAAGTAAATATTTTTGTATTACTGGGTGCAGTAGCTCACACCTACCTGTAATCCTAACACTCTGGGAGGCCAAGGCAGGTGGATTGCCTGAGCTCAGGAGTTTGAGACCAGCCTGAGCAAGAATGAGACCCCATCTCTAAAAACAGCCAGCCAGGCATTGTGGTGGGCAATTGTAGTCCCAGCTACTTGGGAGGCTGAGACAAGAGAATTGCTTGAGCCCAAATTTGAGTTGCTGTAAGCTATGATGCCACAGCGTTCTACCAAGGGCAGAAAGTGAGACTCTGTCTGTCTGTCTGTCTGTCTGTCTCTCTCTCTCTCTATATATATATATATGTATATATATATATATTCTTTTTTTTTTTTTTTGTATTAAGAGCAATTCACCAGAAGACCCATAATCACCATATCTTCCCTGTGGTACTAAAGAGTTCTCATCCACCTGATTTCTAAAGCAAATTTTTTTTTTTTTTTGAGACAGAGCCTCAAGCTATCCCCCTGGGTAGAGTGCCATAGCATCACAGCTCACAGCAACCTCCAACTCCTGGGCTCAAGCCAGTCTCCTGCCTCCGCCTCCCAAGTAGCTGGGACCACAGGCGCCCGCCACAACGCCCAGCCATTTTTTGGTTGCAGCCATCATTGTTGTTTGGTGGGCCCGGGCTGGGGATTCGAACTCGCCACCTTAGGTATATGTGGCTGGCGCCTTAGCCGATTGAGCCACAGGCGCCGAGCCTAGACTCAAACTTTATTATTCATTTCAAGTTTAATCTATGAAAGCCACCTATCTTCAAAACAGACTATAAACAACGGTGAATTAAATGCATAAAAAAGAAAAGTGGGAAGGTAAGGGGTGGGGTCATTTAAAATTAATTTGGACAGAGATGTAAAATAACTAAAAAGATTAAACAAAAGGAGGTTGGCCCCCTATAGTCTAGCTACTGGGGAGGTTGAGGCAGGAGGAGTGCTTGAGGCCAGGAGTTGAATGCTGTAGTGCACTATAATGACATGTGAACAGACACTGCCCTCCTGGGCAACACAGTGAGAATCCATATGTAAATATAAAAAGAAACTTGCAAATTTATATATTAGAGCTTTTTCCTATACTTCTGATATGGAGCCCAACTAAAGGTATTAAAAAATAAAATATTTACCAACTGAAACATACAGGTAATACTGAGAGACAGTATGCATTTTGGTTTGAAGCTGTTCAACTACTTGGGGCAATGATGTCATTTTTTAAAATTTATTTTTATTTTTTAATTTTTTTTTGAGACAGAGTCTCAAGTTGTTGCCCTGCATAGAGTGCTGTACCATCATAGCTCATAGCAACCTCTAACTCTTGAGCTCACGTGATCCTCTTGCCTCAGTTTTTTTATTTTTAGTAGAGACATGCTTTTGCTCAGGCTGGTCTTGAACTAGTGAGCTTAAGTAATCCACTTGCCTCCCAGAGTAATTAATGTTATTTTTAAAATTTTTCTTTATTGTTGGGGATTCACTGAGGGTACAAGAAACCAGGTTACACTGATTGCATCTGTTAGGTAAAGTCCCTCTTATAATTGTGTCTTGCCCGCAAAAGATGTGTCGCACACTGAGCGCCCCACCCCCTAATAATATTTTAAAATAAGGGTCATAAATAAGAGATGGAAAAGGAAGGAGAGTCAATCTTGATCAGATCACAATTTTCTAAGATTCTTCTAGTTTCGATGAAAAAAATTATTACCATGAAAATCTTACAAAGTAGCCTTTTATCTTTTAATACTTTTAATAATAAAAGTATTATTTATTGAAACTAGAATTACTGACCAGGCAAAGTATTAATGGATTTTATACCAAAGATACTACTGATTCTATGAATTTTAAAGGAATGAAACAGAATCATAGTACCAACATCACTTTGTAACACCTACTTCTACCTTCTCTAAACTTCTACATATAAATTAGGTATCTATTCCTTACCTTCACTCTCTGAGCTGGAAAGTCTGCGTTTGTGAACTCGTCTTATTTCTTTGCCACGTCTTAGACTCTTCTGGGAACCGTCACTTTCTGAATCTTCTTTGTAATTAATCTGTCTTTTCTGGTTTCTCCTTGACCGCCTTCGACGAGTTTCTACAAAATCATCACTAAAATCATCACTGAAGTCACTTTCTATTAAAAAAAAAAAAAAAAAGAAGTCAAGTATAAAATTTAAGTCCATTAAGTAGAATTGTGGCTAGCTTAAGTTATAAAAATGAAAAATTACTAAGCAGAGATTGGTCATAAAAATTAAATGAATAACAACTCACATTTTTTTCTTTTTCTTTTTTTTGAGACAGAGCCTCAAGCTGTCCCCCTGGGTAGAGTGTCGTGGCATCACAGCTCACAGCAACCTCCAACTCCTGGGCTCAAGCGAGTCTTCTGCCTCCTCCCAAGTAGCTGGGACTACAGGTGCCTGCCACAACACCCGGCTATTTTTTTTGGTTGTGGCCTTCATTGTTGTTTGGTGGGCCCGGGCTGGATTCGAACCCACCACCTTAGGTATATGTGGCTGGCACCTTAGCCACTTGAGCCACAGGTGCTGAGCCCACATTTTTTTCTTTAATAATGAGCCAATCTATGAGGGTTTTAATACTAAACTTCACATACATATACTATTAGGAGTCCATCCTCAAGATCAGAAAATATTTTCTACTTAAAAATAATCCTTACTAAGCTATGGTATATGTATACCATGAAATACTGTTCAGCCACTAAAAAAGATGGAGACTTTACATCTTTTGTATTAACCTGGGTGAAAGTGGAATGCATTCTTCTTAGTAAAGCATCACAAGAATGGAAAAGCAAGAATCCAATGTTTTCAATTCTGAGAGGACAACTGATGACCTAGTACACGGTGGGGGGTAGGGGAATGGGGAAGCAGAGAGAGGGAAGGAGGGAGGGGAAGGGGGGGGTCACGGTGAGTGACACACCTCTTGGGAGCAACGCAATTATAAGAGGGATATTACCTAACAAATGCAATCAGTGTAACCTGGTTCTTTGTACCCTCAAGGAAACCCCAACAATAATAATAATAATGACAATCATCCTTACTGCATTTGACCCACAGCTGTCATGACTTCTCTTCTTGGCAGACAGTTATCAGAACCTGCCTCCTGATAATCTGCTGTTCCTACCTGTGACTACCCATGCCATAATGCACTGTAGAAGTTAAACCCTCTAGCCAAAGAAAATTTATGAACCTCCTCCAAAAAAGAATAGAACTGGAGTTGTATTTTTGCCTTTTCTGCACGGGGAATAAACCCTCAAAGTATTGCTAAATAGCATCATTCTTGTCATCTCTGATCAAGAAACCAGAATGAGACTATGTATTATGTCACAGCTGTTTTTTGGAGTACTGACAAATTCCACTTAATTATCACATTTGGGCTTATTGTTCTCTTATGGGTTTTAAATATTTCAAAATAGCTAGCCAACAGATTGAAATGATTCCCACTGGCCAAATCAAACCTAAATAGTGATGCTAATATAGTATATCCACTGGCTAGCATAAGAATCCACAAGTACACACTGATAGAAACAAATACATACACTGGTAACAAGGGCAAGTTCTTTCTTACAGAACAATTAATAAATATATAACAGGGATGGTGGAGTGAAAAGATCAACAGATGAACTATCTTATAAGGAATGAGCTATTTACACAGTCTCAAATTCCTACAAATAACTTACTAATTACAAGAAAAAAAATAGTAACGTGTATCCTGAAATCTAATCATAGGAAACAAAAACCAAATTAAGGGACATTTTACAAAATAAGTATTATAGGTCAGTAAAGGTGATGAGGAATATTCAAGATTAAAGTAAACTAAAGACACCTGAATAAATGCAGACTGGATTCTGGGCTAGGAAAAAATATATATATATTAAGGACAATATTGAGATGCATGATAAAATTTTCTGTTTGTTTTGAGACAGAGTCTCTCTCATTCAGTTGCCCTGGGGTTGACTACTGTGGCATCATAGCTCACAGCAACCTCAAACTCTTGGGTTCAAGTGATCCTCTTGCTTCAGTGTCCCCAGTAGCTGGGACTACAAGTACCCACCACAGTGTCCAGCTATTTTTAGACATAGGCTCTTGTACTCATTCAGGCTGAGCTCTAGCAATCCTGAGCTCTAGCAATCTACCCACCTCACCCTCTCAGAGTGCTAGGATTATAGGCATCAGCCACCTTGCTGGGCCTGCCTGATGAAATTTGAATATGTAATTGTGATTAAATAATAGTATTATATCAATGTTAAAATTAGTGACTTTGATAATTATACTGTGATTATGTAAGAAATGTCCTTGATCATAGGAAATAATCACTGATAAAGGGGCATGATTTCATCATTTATTTAAAAGGTTGAGAAAAAAAGACACTAAAACAAAAAAAAAAGCAAGGTTTGGTGGCTCATGCCTGTAGACCCAGCAGATTGAGAGGCTGAGGCAAGAGAACCACTTGAGGCCAGGAGTTTGAGAGTACCCGGGCAACATAACAAGACTTTGTCTCTGTAAGAAAAAAAAATTTTCTTTAATTAGCTGGGCATAGTGGTATATGCCTGTCTGCCCAGCTACTCAAAAACTGAGTTGGGAGGATCACTTGATCCCAGGAGTTCAGGGCTACTGTGAGCTGTGAAGATGCCACTTTACTCCAGTACAGGTAACAGAGCAAGTCTCTGTCTCAAAAGAAATAAAACAAAACAAAATAAAATAACCCACAAGAATGGCCAGAGTCAGGGACACATCTATGGCACTTCTCTATTACAATGACAGCTATCAATTTGATAATTACATAAAACTTTCATATCTTTAAGTTGTTGGGCCTCTCACTATTTTACTCAGTCAATAGGGATAAGAATGTTATAATAACATTAATCACTGCTGCTAATTATTAAAAAAAAAACTAAATCATTAATTATATCTAAATAGAAAAGGTAATTCAATTTCTTTTCTCTCAAATAGCTGGGAATCTGAGAATATATTCTCAGCTTATTGAGAATGATTTCCAAGAAACACTATGAAGATAAAGGTTAGCGGGTGCCGGGCGCAGTGGCTCATGCCTGTAATTCCAGCACTTGGGAGGCCAAGGTGGGTGGACTGCCTGAGCTCACAGGTTCGAGACCAGCCTTGAGCCAGAGCCAGACCTCGTCTCTAAAAATAGCTGGGCATTGTGGTGGGTGCCTGTAGTCCCAGCCACTTGGGAGGCTGAGGCAAGAGGATCACTTGAGCCCAAGAGTTTGGAGTTGCTGTGAGCTATGATACTATGGCACTCTACCAAGGGTGACAAAGTGAGACTTTGTCTCAAAAAAAGCAAAGAAAAAAAAGGTTAGACATGGAAACACTTGGTAACAAAATGATTCATCAGAACACTAAATGAACATATATCAAGTTAACATTCTTTTTATATTTTTCTCAGATATGCTTTATATGAAAAACTTAGTAGCTATTGAGTCTTAAGAATGGAATTTTAAGAACTTTATTCCAGAAATCACGATTAATTTCTTGAGTTGGTATGATACGGATCCAAGTTATTTTTACCAGAGTCTCTACTATTCTCTTCAGATTCCTCCTCTTCATCATCATCAGAATACTTTTTCTTTGGAGTCTTCCTCCGCAAACGCCTGCTTTGCCTCATTGGCCGAGAGGGATGTCGCCTGAGTCTACGACTACAGAAATCAGTGTCGCTGTCATCATTAGATGGGGGATCTTCTTCACTTTCATCTGGGTTTTCATCAGATACAACAAACTCATCTTGAGATCTATTCAAGATAAATCAGATAAGTTATGATAGTACATTTTGAAAAGTAAACCCATTTTTGAGAGTTCTGAGTTCAATTTCTAATGAGTCCAGTGAATCATTAAGTCATGTAAACTGTAACATATCTGAATAATTCTAGCAAATGCCCTGTCTATAAAATGGAGAAGTCCTTCTATTTTTCTCTTGGGAGGGGTTATAAACTGATACTGATTTTTATATATAAACTCTAGTTTTATTTCCCTTAATCTATTCTCCAAACAAATACCAGGATTGATTTTTCTGAAGATTTCTTTCATATTAGTCTGGAGTTTAAAACCTAGACTAAATGATTATCATTTTTAGGATAAAGTCCAAATTCTTATACATGACAAAACACTCCATAATCTGGTTCTGTTTTACCTATTTGCCATGTTTCTAGCAGGGCACTACCCACTCGAGCCCCATATTCTTTCTATCCTGAATCACAAGAAGTTCCCCAAATATTCCATGGCACTGTATGCCTTGCTACCTTGGATGTGTGACTTCTCTGTTTGGAATGCCTTCTTTCCTCATCCTGCTTCTCATCCCAAATGTTCCAATCTGCTCAAATAGTCACTCTTCAAATTTCAGATCAAGGTTGACTTCTACTGGGAGATTTTCTTTTTTTCTTTTTTGAGACAGAGTCTCACTATGTTGCCCTCAGTAGAATGCCATGGCATCACAGCTCACAGCAACCTCAAACTCTTGGGCTTAAGTGATTCTCTTGCCTCAGCCTCTCAAGTAGCTGGGACTACAGGTGCCCACCACAACACCTGGCTAGTACTGGGAGGTTTTCCCTGACCTCCCTGGATTGAGCTAACTCTCCCCTATATCCTAATTTATGCTTTACCCGTATTTTAGTAGCAGTCACACAGAATGACTTTGTGTTTTGTTTTATTTTATTTTATTTATTGGTTTTTTTTGTTCTGAGACAGGATCTCAACCTGTTGTCATGGATAGAGTGCTGTGGCTTCACAGCTCCCAGCAACCTCAAACTATTGGGCTCAAGTGATTCTCTTGCCTCAACCCCCCAAGTAGCTGGGACTACAAGCGTCCACCACAACACCCAGCTGGTTTTCTTTTGCAGTTGTCATTGTTGTTTTAGCTGGCCTGGGCTGGGTTCAAACCTGCTGAGCCTCAGTGTATATAGCCAGTGCTCTACCCACTGAGCTATGGGCGCTCCCACTTTGTGGTTTTTTGTTTTTTTTTTTTTTGAGACAGAGTCTTACTAAGTTGCCCTCAGTAAAGTGCCGTGGCATCACAGCTCACAGCAACCTCAAACTCCTGAGCTTAAGTGATTCTCTTGCCTCAGCCTCCCAAGTAGCTGGGACTACAGGCACCCGCCACAACACCCAGCTATTATTCTGTATTACTTTCCCTAAACCCATCACAGTATCTAATTACTTGTTTGTCATACATGACTAGGAACTTCTCATGGACATAGCAGCAGAACACAGGGAAATCTCTTAACCAGGTGTCCTCAAACTACAACCTGTGGGCCATGTGCGGCCCGCCAAGGACATTTATCCAGCCCGCTGGGTGTTTTTGCTGCTGCTGCCTGTGCTGCTTAGCAGCCGACTCATCACGGGGCCTGTAGTGCGGCCCTCCAATGGTCTGAGGGACAGTGAACTGGCCCCCTGTTTAAAAAGTTTGAGGACCCCTGCCTCAACAATGAAAGTTCAATTCCAGTTAATCAAATTTAACAGAATGACAGCCATAAGACAAAAGTCAGCCCTGGGCCAGTCACAGTGGCTCATGCCTATAATCCTAGCATTCTTCAAGGCCAAGGCAGACGGACTGGTTGAGTTCAGGAGTTTGAGGCCAATTTGACCAAGAACGAGATTCTTGTTCTCTACTAAAAATAGAAAAATTAGCTGGGTGTTGTGGGAGGTGCCAATAGTCCCAGGTATAATGATGCCAAGGTGATGGAGTAAGGCTCTTTCTCAAAAATAAATAAAGAAATAAAAAATGAAAAGTACCTCACACTTAATACTATGTGAGTTATGTACAACTCATGTGGCAGTCAATGTGTTAAAAATTATTTTGAATATTAAATAAGCCTGCCAATCTGTTTTAAACTAAAAAGGACCAAAATGATCATTCCTTTTTTTGGGGGGGGAGGAGATATGGTCTTCCTTTGTCACCCTCGGTAGAGTGCCATGGCATGATAGCTAACAGAAACCTCAAAATCTTGGGCTCAAGCAATTCTCTTGTCTCAGCCTCCCAACTAGCTAGGACTATAGGCACCCACCATAATGTCCAGCTATTTTTCAGAGATAAGGTCTCACACTTGCTCAGGCTGGTCTCAAATCTCTGAGCTCAGGCAATCCACCTGCCTTGGCCTCCTAGAATGCTAGGATTACAGGCGTGAGCTATCGCACCTGGCCTCAAAATTACCATTCTGAAATGTGCTTTAAATATCCTGAAAGTAAACAGAGATAGTCTATGTATAGGAGGAACAAAAGTCTCATCACAACATGGCCAACCCTCTTTGCTAGCCTAGCCCTATTTACTCTTGTAGGAAGAGTTTGGAGTCTAGAGAAAGACCACACACCCATCACTGATCTTGAATTCATCCTCACTCTCTTCTTCATCCAGGTTGCTGTCACTGTCAAGATCATTTAGTCGCCGGCGTTTCTTCCTTCGAGCAGCAGCTGCCCTCTCGGGTCGTTTATTTTCTTTTCTTTCTTCATCCAAAATAGTAGAGATATCTTTTCCACGATGACCTGTGATGGTGGAGATGTCTTTTCCTCGGCCAACTCCTGAGTTTGGGATGGGTAGGGGGAAAGAGAACTGAATGTTTATTAAAAGCTCCCCTTAAGTTTTTAGTTACTCATGCTTAGCAGCTTCTCCATTAGATTTTCTTCCTAAAAACAGGCAGGTTTCTTATAACTTCAGGGGGCGGAACTCTCATCAAGAAAGAGTTTTAGCATTTGTTTACACTATTGAATAGAAATTCACTCTTTTAAAGATTTTTACATAATTCACATACAATAATGTTCACCATTTTGAAGTATATATTTCAGAAACTTTTAGGATAGTCATAAAGTCATGTGACTATCACTCCTAATTCCAGAACATTATGATCACCCCCTAAACAAATCTCATACTTAATAAGCAGTCATTTAAGAATCTCTTCTTGAAAGCTGTCTTTTGGAAAAGGCTCTAGAAAGAGGCAAATCCAACTTCTTTTTATTTAATTTTTAATAATACTCTACTTAAACCAATATATCTAAAATGTCAGCTCAACAATAAAATAATTATTAATGGAATATTTTAAATTCCTTCTTTCATACTAAGGCTTGAAATCCAGTGTGTATTTTACACTTATAGCAAGTTTCGATTCATACTACCCACCCACATTCCAAGTGCTCAATAGCCACACATGTGTAGTGGCTACTATGTTGGACAGCACAGCTCTAGAAGTATTTTCTGAAAATTTATGTAGAATGTTTCAGTCGTTTTCCAGTATTAAAAGGCACACCAGCAGAAATTAGGCTTAATAAAAGCAACCGTCTACATAGTATAGGTAAACAGAGCACTGTGAAGATCCCTAACTTCCAATCCAATTCCTTTAAAACTATGTTTGCAGGATAGAGTAAGTGAGAATTCAGGAGCAAAGCTCTAGGCACAAATTTCTGATAAAACTTATGACTTCTTCAGTTCCTCTACAAATAACCTACTAATTAATCCTTTCCAGAGTTTTCTTTCTTTCTTTCTTTTTTATTTTTTAGAAAGAGCCTCAAGCTGTTGTCCTGGGTAGAGGGCCATGGCATCACAGCTCCCAGCAACCTCCAACTCCTGGGCTCAAGCTATTCTTCTGCCTCTGCCTCCCAAGTAGCTGGGACTATAGGCACCCGCCACAATACCCAGCTATTTTTTTTTTTGGTTACAGATGTTATTGTTGTTTGATGGCCCTGCTTGGATTCGAAGCCACCAGTTCAGGTTTATGTGGCTGGCGCCTTAGCTGCTTGAGCCACAAGCGCCAAGCCATTTTCCAGAGTTTTTATAATATCTAAGTGTAAACCAGAATGTTCCATATCAGAGCACTGGCTATATAGTGCTTTAATTAAATTGCTTCCATTTTAAAAATTATTTTAATACCATCTAGTAAAGACTATGAAATTGATAGACTGATTTTTATAGGTTAATTTAAAGCAATCATTTCGATTTTATTTATCCATAAATTTTACTTTGAAGTATAAAGACAACAGAAGTAAAATTTTTAATCTATGGAGAACATCAGCATTTCATAATAGACCATAAATGAAAACTACTTAAACTAGTAAGATCTGAGTCTACATACTGATACTGAGTCTGCAAATTATTTTGGATCTGAGACCAAGATTATTTTCAGTCTGAGACAATAAACAATAGTAGTGACTGTGATGCATGTTGGGGAGGAGGATAAAAAATATGCTCACTGCCCTAATTTGAGCATCAAAATTAACTTGTTGGCAGAGTTACACGAAGAATAGAGAATGACAAACACATACCTCCTCCATCCGCCTCTTTGATATCATCTTCTATAGCTTCATCAATTGCTTCATCAAATTCATCAAATCTAAAATACACACAATGATCACATTATTGCTCATCCTATTTTTGATTTTTTTCCTAAGATTTTGCATTTAATTTGTCAAGGAATTAGTCTTAACAGATCTATGTAAAACATAAATGAAAATCAACTTTTTAACATTAAGAGAAACGTATGAGTGAGTTTTTTTTCCTAAATGCCTCACATTGTCCAAGATTGCAGCCACAATCTTTTTTTTTTTTTTGATACAGAGTCTTATTACGTCGCCCTCGGTAGAGTGCCGTGGCGTCACAGCTTACAGCAACTTCAGACTCTTGGGCTTAAGCGATTCTCTTGCCTCAGCCTCCCAAGTAGCTGGGACTACAGGCACATACCACAACACCCAGCTACTGTTTTTGATTTTTAAAGATCATTTGAGAACACAGTTAAAAGATGCCACCCAAAGGCCAAAGGGAAAAAAAAAGGCAAGCCCTTACCAACACCAAATCTGCCAGTGCCTTTCCTAAGTACCAAAACTATGAGAAATAAATCTCTGTTGTAAGCTACCCAGTGAATGTCTATTTTGTTTTAGTAATCCAAATGAAGTAAGACAGTTATCAGTACAAACTTTTATGAAGGACCAGACGGTAAATATTTTAGGCTTTTCAGACTATAGAGTTTCTGTTGTAACTGTTCAACTCTGCACAGCAAAGGCAGCTAAAGACAGAAAGTAAATGAATATGGCTACATTCCAACAAAACTTTCTACACTGAAGTTTAAATTATATGTAACTGTCCTATAAATTTCATAGAATATTACTTTTCTTTTGATTGTTTTTTTCTAGCCATTTATAAATATAAAACCATTTTTCAGTCACATGCTATATAAAAACCAGCAGTGAGTTGGTTGGATTTACCCCATAGGCCATTAATTTGCTGACCTCTTATTATAGAAATCACATGCCAGGGTGGCACCTGTGGATGAGTCAGTAGGGCGCTGGCCCCCTATATGGAGGGTGGCGGGTTCAAATGTGGCCCTGGCAAAACTGCAATTAAAAAAAAAAAAAGCCAGGCATTGTGGCGGGTGCCCGTAGTCCCAGCTACAGGCTGAGGCAAGAGAATTGCTTAAGTCCAGGAGTTGGAGATTGCTGTGAGCTGTGATGCCACAGTACTCTACTGAGGGTGACAAAGTGAGACTATGCCTCTTAAAAAAAAAAGAGTTCTTCACATATAAAACTTTAGGGCTCAGGTTATAAACAGGATGAAGTAAATTTGTTTAAAACTATGTAAAAAATAGTAATTAGTAGCCCTGGTAAGTATTTACATTTAAATTAGCTAAAATTTTAAGTTTTGTTCCTCACTAGTCATTATTTCGATTACGGACATCAAAGAAATAATGACATTTCTGTCACCAGACTATTGGAGAGGATGGGATTAGAAGTACAAAGCACACAACGGATTAGCAATAGCATCAAGTAAAAAAGCTAGCGGCTGGTTACAAAGTCATGTGCCTATATACCAGCTACTCAGGCAGCTGAGGTGGTAGACTGCTTGAGCCCAGGAGTTTGTGTATAGGCTGGGCAACACAGCAAGAGACTCCATCTCTTAAAAAAGAACTAAAAGTTAGCCAGGTGTAGTAGCTCATGTCTATAATCCTAGAGCTCTGGAAGGTGTGTGGACAACTTGAGCTCACCGGTTCATAACCAACCTGAGCAAAAACTGAGACCCCCATCTCTACTAAAAATAGAAAAACTGAGGCAAGAGGATCATTTGAGCCTAAGAGTTAGAGGTTGCAGTGAGCTATGACACTACTGCACTCTACCGAGGGTGACAACTTGAGATCCCGCCTCAGGAAAAAAAAAAAAAAAAGAACTAAAAGCTCAATATTCTGCCTTCTGAATTGAAAATACAGTTTCATAGAATTCACCAGTTGCAGGTTAAAAACTCCTTTATAATGTACCTTTGTGTGTGGTTGTGTGGTGTCGCATCTTATCTGTGTATTATAATTTATATAGTTAAAACCATTTACTTCCAGTGGTGCCCATAGCTCAGTGGGTAGGGCACCAGTCACATACACTTAGGCTGGCAGGTTGGAATCCAGCCCGGGCCAGCTAAAGCAACAATGACAACTGCAACAGAAAAATAGCTGGGTGTTGTGATGGGCACCTGTAGTACCAGCTACTTGGGAGGCTGAAGCAAGAGAATTGCTTAAGCCCAAGAGTTGGAGGTTGCTGTGAGGGTGACAAAGTAAGACTCTGTCTCTTTAAAAAAAAAAAAAAAGAAGAAGGTTAATAAGATAAAACTAAGCAGAGTAAACAGCATATTTAAAGGGATTACATAAGGCAGTGCAGCAAAGGAAAACGTGATGAAATGGAGCTGGAAAGGTTAAGTAGAAATAAGATTAGGCAGTGCTTTATAGACCTTGTTAAAACCATCAATCCTTATCCCAAAAGCTATAGAAATCTGACAAAATATATGGTAAGCTGAAGAGAATGACACAAGATTTATGTTTGGAAAAGATTACTCTGACAGCTTTAAAATTCTATGATGTTAAAGATAGAAGTTAAGAAATATATATACTATTACTAATAATCATTGTGATGGGAAAAGCATATACTTCTGGGTCATACTGTCTAACTGTAAACAAACATTTTAATATGCTTTCACTGTAAACGTTTCCATATACTTCATACC
This sequence comes from Galagoides demidoff, assembly GCA_963574575.1. Taxonomy (NCBI): domain Eukaryota; kingdom Metazoa; phylum Chordata; class Mammalia; order Primates; family Galagidae; genus Galagoides; species Galagoides demidoff. Next base: position 16,041 of record CAUYQV010133560.1, on the reverse strand, counting down.
TATAACTTATACATTTCCGTGTTCTTGTTGACCTTCTTTCAAGCAAGTTTGCTTTGGATTTTTTTGAATCTTTTTTCTTTTCTTCTTGATCTTCGGAAAAATCTGGCTCCTTTAACAATACAAATATATAGGTTATTACTTTTGCTCCTTGGAATTATTGATAATAGTTTTGAAATCACCACTTGTGCAGCACATGCGAAAGATATGAAAAAATTTGAGACGATTTCCCTAAAACTAAACTAATAAACATGGCAACACTAAGTATACACAGATTAAAAAGGAATACAGGTGATCTACACTAAAATTCTTATGCTTCTGTGAGTTTATAATTAGTACTTGTTTACCATGTTACATTTACTTTTATTTATGTGAGATCTTTCTTAATCAATAAAATCATAGACTAATCTATGAAAAATAATAATCCTTCAAAGAAACCAAGGATACAAATTGCAGTTTTCAGTAACCCCCAAAACAGAGTATTAAAAATCACATCTTCCTGAATTATTCTTTAGTTGTTTTACATAAAATGCAAAAAAGCTAAAAGCAAATTACTCAAATACCCCAAATGATGAGCAATACATTCAGTTTGGATGTAATATCACATTTTCAAGTTATCTACACACATACAATTTCAATCATGGGGGATTATGAGCAATTTCTCTTTAAGGTCTTAAATTTGCATTTTAAATACTGGTATATTATGTGTTTAAACCCATTCACATTACAGAAGATGGGTTAAATTTTAGAATTATGATAGTTTCCCCTTCAAAAATACTACAAACCAGAAACGTACTTGTGGAGGAATGATGTTTTCAATGCTGATACCAACATACACCAACCGTTCTTTCCTTCAGGTAAAAAACAAACAATAAAAAAATGAGATTTGCTAAATAAAATTATTATGAAAATATCACTAATACGCATAACATTAAAATTATAATTTCATGGTAATAGTATAGGCTAAGTCACAGATGTATTAGCTATTACCTATAAAACTTAACAAAATATTGGTATCTGTGGGGAACACAAAATTTCCTAGTGATAAGAAAACTATACCTTTAGAAGGAACTTATACCAGTGACATAAAACTGGTAAGTGATGTAGACAAGGAAACTTCATGAAGAGTCATGCTGTGACTCACTGTTGAAATCATTAGATGGAAAGTAGAAAACCATCTCTGATTTGACAAACGAGATAGTTGTTATGTCGGAGAAAGTTTTTAGGAGTATTCTGCACGTATGCAGTTATAGCCTCATGGTAATACACTATACAAAGAATGACATAAGCAAAACCAAGTTAAGATCTCAGTCAGTGACACTAGGACCATTCACTTCTTGATGTTGAGAGAAAAAAAAGCAATGCAGATATTAGGCTCTGCACTATAGTGAAGACATCTTTATTATTCTATTTTTTTTAGACAGAGTCTCAATTCATCACCCTCAGTAGAGTGCCATGGCATAATAGCTCTCAGCAACCTCAAACTCTTGAGCTCAAGCAATTCTCCTGCTTCCTCCTCCCCAAATGCTAAGACCACAGGTGCCTGCCACAATACCTGCTATTTTTAGACAGTGGTTTCGCTCTGGCTCAGGCTGGTCTGGACCTGTAAGCTTAGGCAACCCACCCACCTCAGTCTCCCAGAGTGCTAGGATTACAGGTATGAGCCACTGAGCCCAGCCTGAAGACAGCTTTAGAGCCAAGAAATGAGGATTTGAACCACTAGTGACATCTCTACAGTTTCATTTCCAAGAAACAAACTTTTGTTCATTTTAATTCAACAAATTATACATGAAAAACAGCATCCACCTTCTCTGGTTCTCCCAATGTTAAGCCAAATTCAACAAGGACCGCTGAGCTCTGACAAGCCATTGTACCATTTTTTTTCCCTTTCCATGTTGTGAGACTAGGTCCTCTAAAGTGTATATCTAACCTTTAGTGCCCTATAAACCCTTGGCCCTGCTAACAAGAATGTCATCATCTTTTTAATGATAGGTTATGGAGCTATTAAATAAAAACTGATATGTGATAAAGTGATAAGTGATTTTAATCACAATATGCTTTAAAAAATATAGCATAGTTACTGCACTTATAACCAAAAAAGGCAAGAACAGTATTAACTAGAATAAACAGGGAAGACTCAGGGATAAGTAAGAGCTTCAGCTATTGGTTGCTAAGTATATTTGATAGATATCTAACTGTTTTTATAATAACCAACTTTGAGAAATCTCTACTTTGACTTGGCCACTATTTCTCTACTCAACTGAAAATACATTTAGTAACATTCACCATAGCAGATCAGGATTTGTGTCTGGCTTGAAAATTCATGGGTAAATAAGGTATTGTTCCTGCCCTCACAATTACTTAAAAATTGATTATAGTCCGTTATGAACAAGTATAATGGAAACATGAAAAAGGAATAGATAATTTTGTCCGAAGAATTAAAAAATTTGGGAAGGATATAAACAATACTTGAGCCAGTTCTTTTTTTTTTAAGAGACAGAGTTTTACTTGTCACCCTTGGTAGAGCGCTGTGGCATCACAGCTCACAGCAACCTCTAGCTCCTAGGCTTAGGCAATTTTCTTGCCTCAGCCTCCTGAATAGCTGGGATGATGGGCGCCTGCCACAACGCCCAACTATTTTTTTTGTTGCAGTTTGGCCAGGGGCAGGTTCAAACCCACCACCCTTGGTATGTGGGGTTGGTGCCCTACTCACTGACCCACAGGTGCCGCCCTTGAGCCAGTTCTTGAAGGTAGGTACGATTTTTGGCATATCATTTTCTTACTCAGTAATCTTACAGAAAGATACTTGTATCTTCCACTAGCTCAGTGATCAAATATATTTGGCCTACCTTATCATTATCAACAATTATACTCCTAAAATTTCAATTTCAGGCACCCTGTTTCTGACTTCTATCAGGTTGCTTTCCAGCTAGCTCCCTCTTGGGTCCTGATCTCAACAATTCTTTGACTCTAGTAGAACCTGTGCCCATTGATCCTACCATCTTATAAATGCTGTCTATCACTGTTTTAATGTCTTTACTTTCTCCCTTACCTGGCTTAGACTCCATGGTCCATTATAAATACTCCTTTGCATACCCTTTCAAATTCTTTGTCTCTTTTTCACCTTGCCTGTATTACCTAGAAAATTCCAGCCCTGATTAAATCAATTCTCTGCTAGTAATAGTACCCTGGAAGTACACAGAGCTCTGGAGGGGATGTTTACAAATCACTTAGTAAGCTTCTAAAACATCAGATTTCACAAAATACCAGTTCCAGGTCTGTAGACGGTTCCTGACACTCACTGACACCTCCCTCTTTTCCATGAGACTATACCGACCTCTATGCTAGAGACCTCATTATGTACATCTTCATGATTAAATTGTCTGGCATAAAGTAGGTACCCAGGAAATGGTAGTTAAATTTTGAATAAATACTCAAACAAGGGAAAAGATGCACTTGTATCATGACATATGGAGGAAGGCTCTAAGGTGTTAAAATGAGTCCTAGAGAAGTTATTTCACAGATTTTAAAAACTTGAATGTTAAATGCTTACTGTAGAAAAATGGATGAAGTCAACTGGAATTTACAGTTAAATATTTATTTTAGAAACACACATATTTTGCTCTTTAGTGCTTCTAAGATTCATATGTATATATACATATATATGTACATATACATAAATATATACCATATATACACATACACACAAACATATTCTAGGAACTATAAATAACAAAGGTTTTCTTAACTAGATTCTTGGGGAGAATCAATAAACACCAGCAATTCATGTATTGGCTTTGTTGCTCTCCTTTCTATGATACAATCTCACCTGGGACTTAGTGTGTTATCTAAATCCACACTTACAGATGTCTTCTTAAAATTATGCCATTGAAGTAAAGAGCATTACCAGGAGTAGGAGAGAAAACAAAAGATCTAGTAAATGGGAGACCAATAATGCAAACAAAGGTTATGGCACATATTTATATAAGTTTCTAAAATTTAAAGTATTTCATAAATGCTGTGGCACATCTGATATATTGTAAAAGGCCACTGTCAAAAAATTTTCAACAGCTGAAAGATATAAAGGGTATGAGAATGACAGGCCTCCTAAGAACAAGCAGATAAATCTGATTATAGCATTGTACATCTTAGTGCTTTACAATGTTGGCTTTTAGAAAGACTATATTCTCTTCTAAACCTGTGGTGAGACAGCCTATTAACTATCTACTTTGCTGAATCAAATCAGCTTCAGGACATGGAAAAACAGTTTATTTCTAAAGACAGGCAGATTTCAGAAGGACTAAGGAAAAGGAAAATCTAGTTTTTATTTGTGATTTAATTACATATTGAGTCTTATCTTTTTCAAGTGTCAAAAATAAAAACAGGAGGAACTGCACATCAAAATAGCCTTAATAATTTTATACAGGATTATTCTTTATTTTTAAAAATGTTTGTGGAAAAGCCAGGTGCAGTGTGGCTCATGCTTGTAACCCAGCACTTTGCAGGCCGAGGTGCAAGGCCTGCTTGAGGCCAGGAGCACAAGACCAGTCTGGGAAACAGGGAGATTACCATTTCTGCAAAAATAAAAAAACTAGGCAGGCCCAATGACATGTGCCTGTAGTAGTGAAAGCTTAATCCATTTTAAGGTCTACCTGTGCACAAGGTAAAGTGGAATATGGAATGAGATTATTGTCTTAACACAAGGTAAATTTTGGGGGCAGACTATGAGACAGAGAATAAAAAGTTAAAGTAGCATCAAATGAAGGTATACAAGTACAAGATCAAGCAAGAGACATCGTCTAGATTTCTTCATACTGTCCTAGTGTACAAGTAGGCATCAAGTCCTATAGATTAATTCTCTGAAAATTCTCTCTAAAATCTCCACATTATTATCACAATAATTGACCCAATTCAGGTCTCCTATGCTTTCATAGACTTGGTATTACAACAACCCCAACTCTCTAATTTCTTCTGCTGTTATCACCCCAGCATTTTTCTGAAAAAAAGGCCTAATTACATATATCTCTGCTTTGATGGCTCACCCACTGCCTACAGAGAATAATTCTAATTCCCTAGCCTGGAACGCTATTTATAAGTTGGACTCACTCTGCTTTCTTAGAGGTGTATCTCCTACCACTCTTCTACTCTCATTTTAACATTTTGCATTTACTCATGTTTATGCTCTTTATCTGAAATATCCTTTCTTTGCATGTTCACTTGTGTAACCCTAATTTATCTTCCAAGGCCTTCCCTGGGAACCCCAACTCCTATGAGAACTAAAATCCTCCTCCACAATGTTCTTGTATTGCTTTTAATACATCTCAACTTTTTATTATATCATTGCTTTATACATCTGCATTTTCTGAAAAAATCTGAGTTCAATGTAAGCAAGTGCTTTGTCTTACTTGTCTTTAATCTTCGGTTTGGTACACAATAGATGTGAATGAATGTTTAGAAATAGATTAATAAAAGAAGGTGCCAATAAATATAAGCCTTGATTCTGAGCACACTTTTAAAGATTAGACTCAAGTCATAAATCCACAAAGAAGCCTTTTCCAACTGCTTAAAACCACAATGCATATTAAAAAGGGAGGCATCTCTTATAGTCAGTAGAACACAATTTGGCATTTAAATAGTCTATTCACTAGTATTAATTCTGCCCATCCAAAAAGATGACATGGGTAACTAAATGATAGACCAGTTCTTACAGTTTCCTTATAGTCTTTAAAATAATTAATTAGGTACATATCCCTCCACAATACTTGAGTCAGTATTTATTCAGAAAAGGTTGTGATAGATCAGGGGTTGGCAAACTTTTCCTATAAAAGGACAGATAACTATACTTCAAGCATGGCAGGTCCTAAGGTCTCTATTATAAATACTCACATAAATTGGTATAGAGCAAAAGTAGCCAAAGACAATATATAAACATATGGGCCAGGCATGGTGGCTCACGCCTATATTTTAGCGCTCTGGGAATCCCTGGCAGGCAGATCCCTTGAGCTCAGGAGTTTGAGACCAGCCTGAGCATGACCAAGACCACATCTCTACTAAAAAGTAGAAAAATTAGCCAGGTATTGTGGTGGGTGCCTGTAGGGCCAGGCACACTGGAGGCTGAGGCAGAAGGATTACTTGAGCCCAGGAGTTTGAGGTTGCCATGAGTTAGGCTGACACCATGGCATGGCTCTCTAGCTTGGGGCAACAGAGTGAGACTCTGTCTCAAAGAAAAAAAATACATAGACATATGTAAAAGGTATGAGCAAGGCTGTGTTCCAATTAAAACTTAATTTACAGCTGTGCGTGGTGGCTCACGCATGTAATCCTAGCATTCTGGGAGGCCAAGGTAGATGGATTGCCTGAGCTCAGGAGTTCCAGACCAGTTTGAGTTAGAGTAAGACCCCATCTTTTTTTTTTTTTTTTTTTTTTTTTAAATAGATGGATTCTCTTAAAAAAAAAAAAAGAAAAGAGAAAGAAAAATTAGCCAGGCGTGTGGTGGGCACCTACAGTTCCAGCTATTTAAGAGGTTGAGGCAGGAGTTTTGAATTTGAGGTTGCTTCATGAGCTAAGATGTCATGACATTCTACACAATTGAGACTGTTTCAAGGGGGAAAAAAAAACACCTTTATTTATGGAGAATGAAATGTGACTATCATAAGAGTCTTACTATGTTGCCCTTAGTAGAGTGCCATGGCGTCACAGCTCACAGCAACCTCAAACTCTTGAGCTTATGTGATTCTTGTGCCTCAGCCTCCCAAATAGCCAGGTCCACAGGTGCATGCCACAACACCCAGCTATTTTTTTGTTGGAGCTATCATTGTTTTTTAGCAGAGCCAGGCTGGGTTCAAACCGCCGGCTGTATGGTGTATGTGGCTGGCTCCCTAACAACTGAGCTATGGGCGCCAAGCCCATATAATTTTCATGTGTCATAAAATATGATTCTAATTGTGACTTTTCCCCAAAACCATTCAAAAGCATTTTAAAAAAATTCATAGTTAATGGGCAAGATACACATAAAAACAAAAATCAGGCAGGACTGTGGCCCACAAACACAGTTGCCAATCCCTGATCTAGATGGATGCAGTCTTCTATATCACAAAATAATTCTGCTATCATATTCCCAAGCAAAATATTAACACACACATCAACATACCTTCGTTCAGCGCGTTCTTTCTTCTTTAAGGCAACATCCAAATCCTGTAACTGTTCCTCTAACTTTTCACAGAGCAGTTTCTGAAGAAGCAAAATAGATGAGTGTCACTTAAACACCTTCCCACAATCATTTACTACATGCATGTAAGGTTCATGGGAACTGCAGCCTGAGAGGTGGTAAGTGCCACGTAGTAAGCGAATAATGAAGGTTTTCTTCATTATTTCCTTCATTATTATAAAGAGGTGCCTCAGCATCTATTGAACAGATAATGAGCACGGTATCTTTGAAACAAAGCACACTTTAAAGAAACTTATACAATAGCTATGTCCCCCAAACATATTCTGTGCCTATCCTGCTCACAGCATTTGATTCAATATGCATATGTAATAGTGATTATAGTTTTTAAAAAAAGATACCAAGATATTTTAAGGGATATTATCACATAAAATAAAATATAATGGTGCCAATAACTGATTTTTTTTATTTTTGAGACAGAGTCTCATAGCAACCTCAAACTCTTGGGCTTAAGTGATTCTCTTGCTTTAGCTTCTCAAGTAGCTGGAACTATAGGCACAGACCACAATGCCCAGCTACTTTTTTTGTTGTTGTTGTAGTTGTCATTATTGTTTTAACAGGCCTGGACTGGGTTCGAACCTGCCAGCCCTGGTGTATGTGGCCAGTGCCCTAACCACTGAGCAATGGGTGCTGAGCCTCGATAATTATTTTTAACAAAAAGACACTGAAAAATGTGTACAAAACAATGCCACATGGTTACTAGGTCAAAATAGATATGAAAAATTGTTCATTGACAAAGCTATGCTAGGTTACAGAAGTCCACTTAACTGGAAATGCATAAAGCCCATTATTTAAAAAATATTATCTTTTTGGCTCAGCGCCTATAGCTCAAGCAGCCAGGATGCCAGCAACATACACTGGAGTTGGCAGGTTCTAATCCAGCCCAAGCCTGCCAAACAACATCAGTTACAACCAAAAAATAGCCGGGGCATTGTGGTAGGCACCTGTAGTCCCAGCTACTTGGCAGACTGAGGTAAGAGAATCTCTTAAGCCCAAGAGTTTGAGCCTGCTGCGAGCTGTGACACCATGGCACTCTACCCAGAGTGACGGCTTGAGACTCTGTCTCAAAAAAAAAGAAAGAAAAGAAAAAGAAAATTATCATTTTTTTTATTTTTAGAGATAGGGATCTCACTATGTTGCCTAGGCTGGACTTAAATTCTTGCCCTTAAGAGATCCTCCAGCCTCAGACTCCTGAGTAACTAGAATTATAGGTACATGGCACTATGCCCACCTTAGCCTAGCATTTTCTTTTTTTCCCCAGACAATCTCACTCTGTTACCTTGGTTAGCATTTGCCTAGCTCACAGCAAGCTCAAACTCCTGGGCTCAAGCAATCCTTCTGCCTCGGCCTCCTGTGTAGCTGGGACTGCAGGTGTGCTCCACCACACCCACCTAATTTTTTTATTTTTAGAAGAGACATGATCTCCCTCTTACTCAGGCTGATCTCAAACTCCTTTCCCAGCTTGCACCCATCACTTTTTAAGGCAAAAGAAGATTGGGTTTATAAGAGAAAAGTACTCAATGTACGAAGTAGCACAGAAATATCTGCTCTTCAACATTCAGAAGTCATTTTGCTTAAAGTAAGATAGAGGAGGACAATCCATGTTTCCCCTGAACCTGGTAATATTATCTATAAAATTACTGACAAAAAGGTAGGTAGAAATGAGGGAAGAGGATGAGAAAATGAGATAAGAGATAAACAACAGTAAAAAACTTATTCCTTCCCATCTGTGTATATAAATTTTGTGCTCTTTATGCTTACAATAAATTTGAGGAAAAATATAGTACAATTTTACAAAAATTTGAAGGTTTTGGACAATTGCTTTAGAAAAAAACAAAAGAAAACTAAAAGATTAATAAAAGTAGAAATCTAAACAGAAGTAAAAACTGTTTACAAATTGCTTTGAAGATTGAAGACATTCAGTAGCAATAAAAAAACTATTCTTAATTTGAATACAAAATCAAGGGCTGAAAAAACAGAAGTGGGCTGGTCATACATGCTGGCAAGGGGGGCAGAACCATTCTCCATCCGGGATGATCATCAGAGGAGGGCGAAGGCAAGCAGTGTGGTATCCACTGTCACAAGAGTCACACAGAAGAATCTGAAATAAACCACATTACGGTCAACCTAAACTACAACTAATATTCAATGACTCTTCTGTTAAAGACATTTCAATATTTCTTAGTTTTAAGAAGGACTCCATTTGCATAAAGCTAATAAAAAAGCTTTACAGTATATGTATACCATGGAATACTATGCAGCATTAAAAAAGATGGAGACTTTACCTCTTTTCTGTTTACATAGATGGAACTGGAAAATATTCTTCTTAGTAAAGTTATCTCAGGAATGTAAAAAAAAAATATCCAATGTACTCAGTACTACTATAAAACCAATTTCTAATCACTTACACTTTTATATGAGAGATGAATCACAACTATAGCCCAGGATGAAGGAGGGACGGGGAGGAAGATAGGAAGGGAGGGGGGTGGTTCAACAGAGGGAGGGTTAATGGTGGGACTATACCTATGAAGCATACTGCAAGGGTACAAGTCAAATCTATCAAGTATTGAATACAAATGTCTTGACACTGTGATTAAGTAAATGAGGTGAAAGCTATGTTAATTAGTAGGATGTAAACACTCCAATTTGTACAAATAATCAACACACTAAATCCCAGAAAGGCATAAATATATTCATGATCTATGTATATATGACTTAATTTTTTAAAAAAAAGTAAAAAAAAAAAAAGCTTTACAATTAGGAATCTGAGATGCTAATTTTTAAAAAATTTTTTAAAAGCAAAAAAGTCAAGCTACAAAACTTAGTGAAAAATAGGAAGTCCTTCCTTACGGGTAGTTAGAACTATTTTCATTCAGCATATAGCCATAAGTGCTAAAACATACTCATTATAACAAAGTTTTAAACTGAAGTATCATAAACTACCCTATCGCACATAGAATTCAAAATACAGAAAATACCCAATTTTAAATAGCATTTCAATTACTAACCTATATCAAATACTCATGCTTCTTTTACCATTTAAATTAAACTAAGAAAGGGACAAAGACAGAGAAAAGGAATGCAATTAAATTGAGGACCATCATGTTCAAATACAAAGGTTAATACATCAATCTTAAGAGTTATTTTATTTTATTGTGTGAATTAAAAATAATCAAATATCTAAAAGTTAACATGGCATACTCATGAATGTTTAACTCGCCCTCAGTTAAGTGCTGTGGTGTCATTACAACTTACAGCAACCTCAAACTCCGGGGCCCACCCTCCTGAATGGCTGAGACCACAGGTGCCTGCCACAACGCCCAGCTAGTTTTTCTCTATTTTTACTAGAGACACGTCTCACTCTTGTTCAGGCTGGTCTTAAACTTCACCTGCCTCAGCCTGCTAGGATTACAGGTATGAGCCACCATGCCCAGCTACATTTTTTTTTTCTTGGAGACAGAATCTCACTGTGTCACCTTCGGTACAGTGCTGTGGCATCAACAGCACACAGCAACCTAAAACTCATGGATTTAAGTGATTCTCTTGCCTCAGTCTCCTGAGTAGCTGAGACTACGGGCATTCAGCACTATGGCTGGCTATTTTTTGGTTGTCACTATTGTTTAGCAGGCCTGGGCCAGGCTCAAACTTGCCAGCATCCTACTCACTGAGCTATGGGAACCGAGCCACCAGCTGATTTTTAATTTTTATTTATTTATTTATTTATTTATTTATTTATTTTCTTCTTCTTCTTCTTTTTTTTTTTTTGCTAGAGACAGAGCCTCACTTTATCGCCCTTGGTAGAGTGCCGTGGTGTCATATAGCTCAAAGCAACCTCCAACTCCTAGGCTTAAGTGATTCTCTTGCCTCAGCCTCCCGAGTAGCTGGGACTACAGGCACCTGTCACAATGCTGAGCTATTTTTTTTTATTGCAGTTTGGCCAGGGGCAGGCCTGAACCCACCACCTTCAGTATATGGGGCCAGCGCCCTACCCACTGAACCAAAGGCGCTGCCCAGATGATTTTTTATTTTTAAATACTTTTATATTTACAGAAGAGTTGCAAAGATAGCAACTTTACCCAGATTTCACTAATGTTAACATCTTAGGTACCCATGGTATATTTATTAAAATGAAGAAATTAACACAGAAATATGTCATAAAGTAAACAACAGTCTGTATCCAGATTTCATAAGTTATTTCATTAATGTCCTTTTCCTGATTTTGAATCTAGGATACCGATTACATTTAGTCATGTCTTGCTAGTCTCCTCTGATCTGTAACAGTTTTTAGTTCTGTCTTTTTCTATGACTAACAGTGGAAGAATATTACTCAAATATTTTTTATAAACCAATTCAAATTGTCCCTGAATTGGAGTTTGTTTGATGTGTTCACATGCCTAGGCTAAGATTAAGGATTTTGAAGAAAGTTGAAGTGCCCTGCTCTTCATATCCCATTAGGGATACATGATCAATATGCACCAGTATGCTGATACCAACTTTGATCACTTGGATAAACTAGTACCTATTGGTTTTCTCCATTGAAGAGTTACTACTTTTTACTTTCTTTCTTTCTTTCTTTTTTTTTTTTTTTTGACACAGTCTCACTATGTTGCCCTTGGCAGAGTGCTGCGGCATCACAGCTCACAGCAACCGCAAACTCCTGGGCTCACGTGATTCTCTCACCTCAGCCTTTCAAGTACCTGGGACTAGGTGCCTGCCACAATGCCCAGCCTGGGTTTGAACCTGCCAGCCCTGGTGTATGTGGCCAGCGTCCTATCTGCTGAGTTATAGGCACTGAGCCTACTTTGTACTTTTTATATTCTACTTTCATGATAAACCACATTCAAGGGGAGGGTAATTAAGTTTTCTAGAGGTAAGAGTATCAAAAAATTTGTTGCTATAAATTCACTATAGTAATTATTAACTTAATAAATAAATATTTTTGGCAGGAGATACATTGAAACTATGCAAATATCTTTTCTTTCCTTAAAGTTTTGCCCACTAGTTTCAGGATTCATGGAGGGAATCTTTTTTTTTTTTTATTATTATTTTTTGAGACAGAGCCTCAAGCTGTCCCCCTGGGTAGAGTACTGTGGCATCACAGCTCACAGCAACCCCCAACTCCTGGGCTCAAGCCAGTCTCCTGCCTCAGCCTCCCAAGTAGCTGAGACCACAGGTGCCCGTCACAACGCCTGGCTATTTTTTGGTTGCAGCTGTCATTGTTTTTGGTGGCCCGGGCTGGATTCAAACCTGCCACCTTAGGTGTATGTGGCTGGCACCTTAGCCACTTGAGCCACAGGCACCGAGCCCATGGGGGGAATCTTGTGTACAACAATTTTTAATTACTGTGTGGTTCAGATAGTGATTTTCTATTTCTTTCATGTCTTCTAGATTTGTTATCTGGGAATTGTGTAAGTAAAATATGTCCCTTCTCCCCATTTATTTGTTCATTCCATTCTTTACTTATATCAATATGAACTAATAAACATTTATTTTATTCTTTGGGTTATAATCTAAAACTATCATTATTTAATTTGTTGTTGGAATTGTTCCAGCCATGGGCACAATGGAAGCTCTTTCCAGGTCAGCTCCTGTGTCCTAGGACTTGCCTGCATACTTTTATTTTTGAGACAGGGTCTTGCTCAATAGCCCAGGCTGGTATACACTGGCACAACCACAAGTCATTGTGACCTCAAACTCCAGGACTCAAGCAATCCCCTCCCCTCAGCCTCCCAAGTAGCTAGGACTACAGGCATGAGCCACCACACCCAATCTGCATGTTTTTTTTGTTTTTAAAGTACTTTCTTACCTTCTAAGACTACTAATGCTCCAGACATATCTTGTATTTTTACTGTCCAAGCCTTAGAATCAGCATTTCTCCAAGAAGCCCTCATTCTCTCATTGGAGAACGGTATTTAGAAACCATGATCTGGGTGCTCTGGGGCTCACTGCTACTGGATATCATTACATCTAAGCTCTCTCTTAGACGGCAGAGCTAAGAAATATATGTATGTATATGTGTATATATATTTTGTACCTATTATTAAAATAAGTATAGTTCATACTAGTATCTCCACTTCTAACCCAGCTCTGTAGGGGTCATTCTAGCTTTTGGCTTTGCTGACAGTAAGGACCTATTAGCCACACTTACATATGAAGTTTCTGAAATTCTAGGGGGAGGTGATGGTAGAGGCATACAATGTACCACCTCTTGCTCCCAATACCCAAGATTCCAGTACTAAGGTAAATTAGTATTACACTTGAGTTTTATGATTGATTACACAGGCATCTGTGGATTAACATGGGCACCTAATTCCATTTATCACCTTATTTTATGATCAAACATAATCTAAATTTCAAATAACAAAATTCCAAGTAAACATTTAGAATTTATTTCTAAAATAAAGATTATCTCTACTGTGCAATAAAGGAAAAATCCTGGGCTAGCTGAAGTGCTATAACCCCAGCTCTTTGGGAGATCAAGGCAGGAAGTTCACTTAAGTCCAGCCCAGGAGTTCAAGACCAGGACAACATAGTAAGACTTCATTTAAAAAAAAAAAAGGTAAAATCTCACCAAATAAATATTTCCATATAAGATTTCCAAGTCTCAGGTAATGATCCATTATTTTGACTAAAGCATATGGGAAATCCCTTAGAGTTCTATATCTACTTATGAATTTATTGCTTTTCTACTCTAAGATCTATAAAGACAAAGGCCATGTCTCTCTAGCTCAGTATCATATCACTACCACTTATATATAATAGTTGCTTGATATTTTAATTTCCTTAAGCACTAGACATAAGAAATTCACTACCTTTGGGATCCTCAGGTTCCAGTATCATTCTTGGCACAGTAACCAGCAATGAGATTTCCCAAGTACTTAATAAAATGGTCAAATGCACTGTAAATAAAAATCTTGTGCATGCTCCAAAACTTTCTCCTTCTCCTTTTTTTTTAAGAGACAGTCTCACTTTGTCACCCTGGGTAGAGTGCTGTTGCATCACAGCTCACAGCAACCTCCAGCTCTTGGGCTTAGGTGATTCTCTTGCCTCAGCCTCCAGAGTAGCTGCAATTATAGTAGCTCCTTTTTTTTGTTACAGTTTGGCCGGGGCTGGGTTTGAACCCACCACCCTGGGTATATGGGGCCAGCGCCCTACTCACTAAGCCACAGGTACTGCCTCTCCTTCTCTTTGATATAATTTCTGTTCACTGCCATTTTACTTCTTATTTTCTCACACCCTTTTGTCATCAACAGCTAGTGTTGCCTTAGTTAAAATGCACTCTTTTAGGTTATTTATTTATTTTTGAGACAGAGACTCACTCTTGGGAGATTGCCATGGCATCATAGCTCACAGCAACCTCTAACTCTTGAGCTTAAGTGATCCTCTTGCCTCAGCCTCCTGAGTAGTTAGAATTATAGGTGCCTGCCACAACACCTGGCTAATTTTAGAGACGAGTTCTCACTCAGGCTCAGGCTGGTCTCCAACCTGTGAGCCCAGGCAATCCACCAGCCTCGGCCTTCCAGAGTGCTGGGATTATGGGCATGTGCCACCTTGCCAAGCCACTCTTTTAGTTTAAAGCAGTGGTCTCAACCTTCCTAATGCTGCAGCCCTTTAATACAGTTCCTGTGGGTCGTGACCCACAGGCTGAGAACTGCTGGCTTAAAGAGACATTAGGAAATGGTAGGGAAAGAACACAAGTGTTGCTTTTTTCATGATTTAGAGAGCAGAAAAGAATACCATCTTGAATCTTTTCTTGGCCTTTCTCCAGACAAAATTTTTGACTTTCATTGCTTTAATGATAATAAAATGTTTACAAGGATCTTCTCAGAATAATTTCAACATCTATTGGCAGAGCTATATTTCTTTCTTTCTTTTTGAGACAGAGTCTCAAGCTGTTGCCCTGGGTAGAGTGGTGTGGTGTCATAGCTCACAGCAACCTCCAACACTTGGACTCAATTGATCCTTCTGCCTCAGTTTTTCTAGTATTAGTAGAGTAGAGACGGGGTCTTGCTTTTGATCAGGCTGGTCTCAAATTTGTGAGCTCAGGTAATCCACCTGCCTCAGCCTCCCAGAGTGCTAGGATTATAGGCGTGAGGCACTTTGCCTGGCCCAGAGCTATAGTTCTAAGTTACATCTTTTACTTGAGCCCTCAGAAAATACTGGATGTAATAAATCTAAATGATGAATTTAGTTTCCAGATATGCCTTTAACAGTAAGAAAGAATACATAAACCAGTATTAAATTTAATCTAGCACATAATATATATCTGAAACTGTGCTATGCAACTTTATGAGTTGTTGCAAACACCCATCAGAAGTATGTGGTATGAGTCTCACTTTACAATGAAGAAATCAAGATACAGAGAAGATAACACCTGGTAAGTGGTGCAAACAGGATCTGAATGCATGCTGTCTAGCCACATGCTTTTCTCATAATATCACATTGTTTTCTTTGTTTAAAAAAAAAAAAAGAAGAGCCTAGAGAAATACCTCTTATGAATGTTCTAAATTTTAGAGGATCTCAAAACATTTCTGCTCTGCATAATGCTACCTAAGTGGAGCTATCTTTACATTTCTTTCTACTTAGTAGTCAGAGCTTGCCTTTAAAGTATTCATTTAAAGGCTCGGCACCTGTGGCTCAATCGGCTAAGGCGCCAGCCACGTACACCTAAGGTGGAGGGTTCGAATCCCCAGCCCGGGCCCGCCAAACAACAATGATGGCTGCAACCAAAAAAAATGGCCAGGCGTTGTGGTGGGCGCCTGTGGTCCCAGCTACTTGGGAGGCTGAGGCAGGAGACTCGCTTGAGCCCAGGAGTTGGA
>CAUYQV010133556.1:0-15809 GCA_963574575.1 Galagoides demidoff | reverse complement strand
TCAAGCTATCCCCCTGGGAAGAGTGCCATGGCATCACAGCTCATAGCAACCTCCAACTCCTGGGCTCAAGCGAGTCTCCTGCCTCTGCCTCCCAAGTAGCTGGGACCACAGGTGCCCGCCACAACGCCCGGCCATTTTTGGGTTGCAGCCATCATTGTTGTTTGGCAGGCCGGGCTGAGGACTCAAACCCGCCACCTTAGGTGTACGTGGCTGGCACCTTAGCCGATTAAGCCACAGGCGCCGAGCCGTCTACTTTGTCTTTTGATAGTAAGTTATTTTTCTTTGATTTTTCTGAGTTTCTTCTAATTTTCTTTTTCTTTTTTGAGACAGTGTCGATTTTATGTTGCCCTCTGTAGAATGCCCTGGTGTCACAGCTCATAGCAATCTTGGGGTTAAACGATTTGCTTGCTTCAGCCTCCCAAGTAGGTAGGACTACAGGTGCCTTCCACAATGCCTGGCTATTTTTGTTGTTGTTGTTGTTGTAGTTGTTATTGTTGCTTAGCAGACCCAGGCCGTGTTTGAACCCACCAGCCCCCATGCATGTGGCCGGTACCCCAACTGGCACAGCTACAGGTGGCAAGCCAGAGTTTCTTCAATTAATTTTTGATTGATTGTCTCATCTAATTTGTAGAACAGTAGAGAATGAGCTGAATATCTTTTACACCTAGAAATGGACATGTCCCTTCTTCTGCCAGGCCATTAGTCAAAGAGGAATGGGGTGGTTTTGAGTCAGTCTAATCAGAAGTTCAGTTGTGTTTGGCTTTCATTGTTTCCTGGTTACCATCAATGTCTCACTGGTTTCAATTCCTCTAATATTACTTTGTGCTTAAGATGGAGGTTGGATTACTGGAAAGTTTTCTTCACGGTGTCTAGTCCAAATTCAGCTTTAAGCCTTTCATGTGCTCTGTGCTTCAGAGAAGGTTTCCCTCAATGTTCCTGACCCTCACCTAGCAATAAGCTCCTCTCTCAAGTGGCTGTTGGTGAGGGTAGGGGATTTCTCTGTTGTCCTGGTTCGAAGTTCTGTGGCCTTATATCTTGGAGGCCTTTTTGAAAGTCTCTCTGCAAGAAAAATATGTTCAAACATATTTTGACAAGTTAGTCAACAAGTGAAGCCTTGAGCATTAAAGCCGAAGAAGACTCCAGCATTAGCACTGATCAGCAGAAGGTGTTTCTAGGTAGCCAGAGTACCTCTATTCTCCTGCCCTTCATTTTACTTCTGTGCAAATGCTGAAATACTCCTGAGGAGAGCTTCACAAAGAGTAAATTATAAACAGTACCTCAGGGGTCCTTGGTGAGGATATATTCTAGACCAATGTAGGGTCTTTGGGGGAAGCTGATTAGGCAGTGCACAGAGACATTTCTGGATATTCAATATGCCTCTGGCCAACTGACTTCTACTTTTCTTGGAGGGATGGAAAATGGTAGCTGACAGTAAAATGGATTAAAAAAAACATACACAACAAACTTTCATGTTTCTGCTGAGGTCTTCCACCCTGTTAATCAATATCTGTACCTAGGAAGGACCCTCTAGTCTTTCAATCAATTGCTTACTTTTTTACTCAGATTGAGGGAGGAAAGTAGAGGGGAAAAAATACTATCTTTATTTACTTATACATGGAATAGAAATTATTTTACCTTTTTCAAAGCTGTGCTTGGATGTCATTGGTATTCCATTTTTGAGTGATGATTTTATAATAGGAAGACATTAGAAGAACCCCAAATGTTAAAAAATAGAGCTTAGATATATTTTGCTCCTACCAAAACAATATTTATGAAGAATTTTTTAAAAAGTGTACATACAGTTGTTTCTTAGCTGGTTAAAAATACAAAGGTTGTATAAGAGAAAGACCAAATGAAACCTATTAAAAATATTAAATTCATTAATTCTGGGTAGTGAGATTATGGGTGATTTCCCTTTTTATCTTTATAATCTTCTCAATTTTACAGGTTTTCTTTAATGAGAAACTACTACTTTTAAAATCAGAAAAAATGAATAGATAATAATGTGAATGTGACACTTAAATAGGACTAAAACAAGTGGCACTATTTCTTTGGTGATTATGTGAAATCTCTTAATTTTTATATAAGTATTGAGAGAAACCATAACATTTTTGTTTTAAACATTTTATGGACATCTGACATAATAACATTAGCCATAATTTGTTGATTCTGAATGCTTGTTGTTACATTCAACATACACTGTTTACATATATATGAAAGGAAAGAAATGAATTCTATGTTAATACATCTCTCCTCTTTTTTGACGAGAGGCCAAATCTGCATGATTTAAATAATGAATCTTGTTTTCAATATTTTCAGCATTAGAAAACTCTTCTAGACTAAATCACTTTGACTCTTTTTTGGGGAGAAGAAGCAGAATAAACAATCATCATTTTTGTTTAACAAGTTCTCCTAATAGGAAAATGCTTCTAGTGTGTCCCAAGGAATATTGCAAAAATTTCTCTCAGTTTTGGAGGTGCATTTGGATGAAAATATGGAGATGCAAGTATAGCTTAAGTCTTTCTTATGGTCTGTGCTACAGAGAAGGTTTTTCTCTATGCTTCTGACCCTCATCCAGCAATAAACTGCTTCAAGTGGCTGCTGATGAGGGCAGGGGTAGATATAGATGTAGAAACATTTTCCATCCTTACAAAAAGACCCAGGAGCACTCGACATAGTACCTGACCTATATGAGGCCTGTAGTAAATATTAATTGTTATTATTATTGATATCTTTTCTTATTACTAAACTATAATGATGTCTTTCAGTAAATGTGATAGGAATGGCTATTTGTTGTAGGAAACAGATCAAGGGTTTTACATTACTTTTTTTAATCATTGAAGTTCAAAGTTGTACTTAGCTTTCACATATTGGACATAGAAATTGGACATCATTTATTTGACTTAAAAATATTATAGAAGGAGGATGACAGATAAATGTAGATGATTTCATGATATTAATAATGTTCGTGATTCCTCTGGTCTTTTCTCTTTTATCAAGGGACTGAGTCTTGTATACCACATTATTAACCCACCTTTGTGCAACAAAATTCTAAGGATATATACCTTAAAATATTTTTTTTTCCCTTTTAGTAATATTGGAAGGCTGAGTTTCCCCACTGTCATGAGAAGTTCCTCAAGAATTTCTGGATGTTGATTCTTCTGGGACACACTGTTAGAAAGACAAGGAAAACATTTTCTGGGTAGAGTTAGGATTGTTGTATTATAGATAATGGTTGATCCAAGTCAGAGACATTGCATTCTAAGGCATTTCCAAGAAACTAAAGACAGTGTAAGAATGAATTTTTTACCCCCCCCATATATATATGTATGTGTGTATGGGACAATTGGGGTATGTTGGGAGGTGGTTTATCTACTGCCATGACTTAGAAATTTAAAAAATGAGAGGAAGAGAATATTTACCACCTGGGTAGATTTATAGCTAATTGTAGCTCCAGTTGGCACTGGTCAATCCCTGCAGAGAGGAAAATTTAATATGCTCTTGTTGTGACTTTATAGAACAGGTGAGTGGCCAGGTCCCCTGGGTTCATTTTCCTGGGGGAAAGTCTCTCCCTGTTTCCAGAAAAGGGCCTGGCTATCTCCCCGAAGATCCTCTCTGCACTTGCATTCTTTCCTTGCCACAACCAATTCTCTACACAGTGGCCACAATGATGTTTAAGAATATAATGCATCTACCAGGTACCATGGCTCACACCTGTAATCCTAGCATTCTGGGAGGCTGAGGTGGGTGGATTGTTTGAAGTCAGGAGTTTGAGACCAGCCTAAATAAGAGCAAGACCTCATCTCTACTAAAAATAGAAAAAGTAGCTGGGGCTTGTGGCAGCCACCTACAGTTCCAGCTACTTAGGAGGCTGAGTCAGGAGGATTGCTTGAGCCCAGGAGTTTGAGGTTGCTGTGAACTAGGCTGATGTCAGAGCACTCTAACTTGGGCAACAGAGTGATACTCTATCAGAAAGGGAAGGAAGGAAAGAAAGAAAGAAACTGCATCTATTGATTGGGGAGCAAAGTTTTATAATGAATTCTAATTTTTATAATAAAGATATGTAAAGGAAGAAATATATAGAAAAAATAAGTATATAAGAAATATAAATCAGATTATTTAAAGTTAAAACGCTCTAAGCTCTACAACACTTAGAGTAACCTCTAATGTCTTTAACCTTCATATTTGTCTTTATCTTGTGCCATCTCCCTTTCCCTACCATACTCCAGCCCAAGGGCCTTTTTGGTTGACTTTGGTGCTGCCTCAGCACCCTGCCTCCACTTGCTCTCTCTGCCAGCTTCATTCTTGCCACTGTCCATTTATAGCTGGCTCCTTCTCATCAATCAGAAGTCATCTCCTAAGAGACACCCCTGATTGCCTAGTTTACAGGTGATTATCATAACCCTCTGTTTTCAATTCTCTGCATAATAGTTTTCACCCCCCCTTTTCTTGTTTCTTTGCTAATAGTCATCTCCCCCTCCTCTAGCTTCCCAAGTACACGGCTTTGTCCAGTCTTAAGAATCTTTAGTCCTACTGTGAACCATGCCTGTGACATGGTAGGTCCTCAAAAAGTAATTGTTAAGCAAATAAATTCATGTAAAATTGAGGGACCAATACTGACCATAAAACATTATGAAGATTAAATGACATAATGTCTATGAAGTGCTTAAAATAGAAAGGCACATGATACTCTCAATAAATCATACCCATTATTATTCTCATTAATATTTTGTAATTTCTTTGGTGATTTCCCCCTGATCTTTATAAGTGGCAAGTCCTTCCTTTGATGTAAACCAACTCCTGCTGCCATTATCTAATTTTCCTTTTTTGTGGGCTACACAGAGTTATAATTCTTCTGAGCCATTTGAACATAGCAAGCTTAGCCCTTGACGTTCTTTCTTCTAGGTCAAATAGTTCTAATTCTGTTCATCTTTTCTTATAGCTATTATACTTAGAGAAGTACATTTTTTAAAAAATACTTGAGTTATCCCCTTCTGAGCCCTGAGGCAGGGCTACGGAACTAAGTCACCATCGCACGCTAATCAGCAAATTCTTGCACAGCTCCAATTTGTCCAGATATAAAGAAAGTTGCCCACACAATTTTTCCTTGAAAATGACAACTTTGCAGCTGTAGTTCCACCTAGTCATACAGGACAGGAGAATCCTTCACAGATACTGTTATATATACTTTTAAAAGTTCTGGTCTATTCAAATCTCAGTTCTGGTCTATTCTTCTCTTGGTTCCTTTGATATTTTTAGATAGCTCCCTCCACGACACTTTATATTTCACATTCACAAGAAGAACATAATAGTATTTGAAGTAAATACTATTGTATTTCAATGTGACAAAAGAAGTGATTAGCTCTGAGTTTTTCAAGAGACACAGAGGGTATTTAGGTCCTAGGGTTTCCTTATGTCTCATTTAGATCCTAAGAATGGAAAATGTTATGATTGCCCTATCTTTCTTTTGATATTTTGGGCAGGATTTTATTTGAGGACCCTTGACTTTGGTAGAGAATAGTTATTATTTCATTAAAAAAGAAAAAATAATGTACAAGTATTCTTAATGTATCAGAGGAATTGATGGAACTTTTTAACAGTCTGAAAAACAATTTCAGCTTATATATTATATAATTGTACAAGGGGATGGGAATTTTTCAACTCACTCTATGGGTGTAGCCAGACTTACTCATGTCTGGCTATTTTCCTAAGTGTCCTTCTTATAATGGAATGTACATTTGGAGAAAAGAGACAAGATAAGAGCATGTGAAGAAATCACAAATGCTAATTATTATATTTATAATTTTCTCTTCACAGTAAAGTTAACTGTACTTTTTATTTTTATTCTTCATACAAATTTTTAAAAATTGTGAGATAAAAACTATTTTATATCTGAAATACTGTAGAGCATTTATAACTGCAGCCTGACTAGAAATTTTGGTAAAGAAATCTAAATTGGGCAGCACCTGTGGCTCAAAGGAGTAGGGTACTGGCTCCATATGCTGGAGGTGGCGGGTTCAAACCCAGCCCTGGCCAAAAAATGCAAAAAATAAAAAAATAAATATAATCTAAATTACATTAGAAGTAAAGAAAACAACATTGATACTGTAACGAACCAAAAATTAGTGAGATAAAGCCTAGAATTGGGATAAATCCAAAAATAGCTAAGGAAAAGAACTGAGTTGCAAGAGATTAGAAGTGAAATTATAGATATGAAGAACAGTCAATGGTGAGCTAGAACAGTAATTTATGGATAAGAAAGGAGAAAGAAAATTCCATGATAGAAAAAAACTTTTCAGAAATGAAGATGTGAATCTACAGATTGAAAGGGTTACTGCAGCCTAGGAAAATTAAATAAATAACAACTTACATCAAAGGACATTTTGCTAAAGTTAAGGAACACAACGATGAAAAGGAAAGAAAAAAAGAGAAATTTCAATAACCATCCAAACAATAGAAACAGAAACACATCGCTGTTACTTTATTTCTCTCCCCCCACCTCCATAAAACAAGCCAACAGTTCAGACTGAGCTCAGGCTTTTCAGAAACATTTCCTAATGGAAGACAGGAAATAATATCTATAGGACGCAATGGGGGCTGAGTACCCCTCAGCCAAGCTGTCTTCTCATTTTGTGAAGGCAATATTAAAATATCCTCAGGAATGGAATTCTTCATCTACCCTTCCTGGAAAATATAACTCATCTCACTAGAATAAAACAAGAATAATATAAAAACAAAGAAGGAAGGAAAGCCACCTTAATAAATGAAGTCACAAGAACCAGAAACAGCCTAGAGTTGATTCAGATTTAAAATTAAGGACAATAGTTTTAATTGAAAGTGCAGAAAACTCTCTTCTTATATTGACACCTAAAATAAATGTTTATAAAGGTGGGACTGAGCTGGCAGTAATGTGAGGAAAACGGGGAGAGGTCCGAAGCAGAAGAGAGCAGAAGAGAGTCCCCAAGTAGACGGGACCTCTGGTCAGTGTTTGCTCCGTGTAATATTCCTGTGCTGATTCCGAGTGGATTTTGCAGATTCTAATGGGACAAGTATTCTCAAGGGATGGGAGTAAAAACTGGAGCTTAATCCAGGCAAGGGTAGCTTAAATACCTCTGCATAAATTGGGGGGTCCTAAAAGATATCATTTCCTGTAAGCACAAGATTAAAGAAGCAAAAAGGGGTCATGCAATTCAAAGTAAAGGAGAACAGTCGGTTGTCCTTACGAAGGGTGAAATTTGAAAAGCCTTTTCTCTTCATACCTACACAAAACTCAATTCCAGATGGATTCATAACTTAAAAATTGAAAGGCCAAATTGAAGCCTCTTAAAAAATATAAAGAATACCCTTATGGTTTTAGAGACCCCAGAAGAAATTAACCATAAGGTTAATTTTATGCTTCATAAGGAAAAGATAAATATATTTGACTTCATTAAAGCCAAGAACTTCCACTATCAGAAAAGATCATTATTTTCTCTTAGGAAAAAAATGCCTAGGTGTTACTTTGTTATTTTTCATTAAGTTGTATAACTATAGGGTGCACACCTTCAGAATGCATTTTTAAATAATAAATATTTTGAAAAGTTAAACTAAAAACTGTAATAGATATGATTGCCAGGTGATTTTGTTATACTAGGTTGAGAAATGTATAAAGTGAGTATCAAGAAAAATGATTTCAGGTGAAAAGTACTAACGGGAGCAGAGGGAAGAACTTTCTGTCTCTCTCAAATACAAAATGAAAACAAAAGGGAACACGCATGAGACAAAAAGTCAGATTTTATTTATGTACTTTTGCTTACGAAATATTTTTTATTTTGAAATACTTTAAGCAAATGGTTAAAAAGAACCTACCACATTATCCTGTGAAATCTTAAAATTTGGATGCATCTGCATCAAGTTTTAAAAACACAACTGAAGCCCTCCCTGATTCCATCAACATCTCCTGCCCTCCCTGATTCCATCAACATCTCCTGCCCTGGGAAGGCAGAGCAGGGACATATGCACATCATATGATCTTACACTCTTAACTTCCCATCATCTGAACCCCCAGAAAATAAGATTATTGTGCAAAACAATAGCACTTTCTATCCTGTTCCAACAACATTTGCATGCCAGACACTATTCTAAGCACTTTACATGCCTTATTCCATTGACTGCCCCCCACCCCAAACACTCTGTGAGCTTGGCACCAATAACCCACTTTACAGCAAAAGTGAAACACAGTTAAGTTGGAGTAATGTGCCTACAGAGACACAGTGTGCTTAAGTTTCCCTAAACCTCACATCACATATAGCTCCTGCAATGTTCTCAGTGTTGGTTTTTGTGTATCTGTGTTGAGAGATGTAACTCTAACTCATATTCAGTTTCCAAAGGCGAAAAGCCACCCATTTATTTGTTCTATTGATGAAATGCTTTTCCTAGTCTTGCAGTTTTTGGCCGGGGCTGGGTTTGATCCTGCCACCTCTGGCATATGGGTCCGCCCTACGCCTTTGAGCCATAGGTGCCACCCCTGCAATGGATAGTCTTAAACTCATTTACTCATTCATATGAAGCGCCTCTAGGTCATGTCCAGGAGTAGAGCTGCTGGGTGGGAGAACACACATAGATTTACAAGGTTTTGCCAGTTGCCAGGCACAGTAATTTCCACTCCCAAAGGAGTGTGAATTCCTGCTGTTTCTTATTCTTACCCGCCCTGGGCTTTCCAGTATTTGCCAACTGGAGTGTGAGGTGGTCTGTATTGTTCTGCATTTCTCATGCCTCCGTTTGCTCTCACAGTGTCTGTCACTAGGGGTGGGGCTGAACAACTGAACAGGTGAAAGAAAGACCTTCTGATACCACTCCTCCTTCTCATTGTTCCAGCCCACCTGGCTCTCTCCAGCCCCACCTTGAGTTCCTCCAAGGGAGTGAATGTGGGCAAGGTTGGAAGACACCTGCACGTTCTCTAGGCCAAGGTGAGAACTGGAGTCGGGGACATCAGAAACTTAACTGGAGCCATGCTGCTTGGAAACATCTACAGCCGGGTCCCTGTGCAGAAGGTATGCACTTGTTGGGGGGCTTCCTGTAAACTTTTCAGTGCCCCTTCAAAATGCCCCAACCTTGACTTAGCTGAACTAAATTTGGTTCTAGATTCCTTAACAGGTAATTTTGTGCAAAATCTCCTCTGCATTTTAAAAAACAGGATAAAAAGTCCAGAAACAGACTCAATTACGCATAAAAACTAAACATAAAAAATAATAGTAGCTCACATTTATATCATGTTTACTAGGTATATCACCAGTGAACTTAACCCCTGATGTATCAAAGATTTAAATGTAAAACAAAGCCATAAATATAAAACTCATAATACAGGTATTAGCTTAAAGGTCACTTCCTACAGGAAGCTTTCCATGACCTCCCTGGAGCCCATATTTGCCCTGAATGGGCTTTCATAGTAGCCTTTACTTTCCCCATCACTACAGCTGACACTCTTTGTATTACAGGGGTTCTGTGTTCAAATCCCTGCCCCTTCCCAAGACCCTGAGCTCTGTGAAGCCATGGTCCTCTTCTTCCTTGTCCCCTTCTGTACATTTAGCAGAGCAGAGAGTGCCTGGCACAGACTAGGTACTCAGGGAACATTTGTTAAATTCGTACATAAATAATCACACAATAAAGGGGTAGAGAATTGGTGGGGGGCAGGCCTACGAAATAGAATAAGAAAGCAGAAGCCACAGCAGCAAATAATTGAGATGATGGATTATGTCAAACACAGAAACAAAAATACCTCTGTATGGCAGCAAAAGAGGCAAATGGCAAAATTGGAAAAGTGTATGGTATTAAAATGTTAGGGAAAGAGTTACTATCCCTTCTTTACAAAAAGCTTTTTATAAATTGACAAGGAAAAGATGAAAGAAGAAATTTCACACCGAATTCGCTCACACACAGTTTATTATTTTGCACGGTTCTGTGGGCTAACTGGGCTCCGTGGGGCGATCTTGCCCGCGCTCACTCGTGCTGTTGCAGGCAGACTTCAGCTGAGGCTGCAGCCCAGGGTGGGTGCTGGCATGGCTGGTGCTGACCCTGGCTGTTCCTTGGGAACCCCTCAGGGGTTATGACCAGCGCACCTGCATGTGGTTTCTCAGGAGGCTCGGACTTCTCATAGCATGGAGGCCAGCTCCGAGAGGAAGCATCCTTCCAGTAGGTACGGCCAAAAATCCAGGGGAAGCCTGCCGGGCTCTAGTGATCTAGCCTCAAAAGTTGTGCAGCCTTTTCTGCTATAGTTCTTGTCTAGGTAGGCACTAAGGCCAGCTCAGGCTCAGAAGGAATTCGTTCCCCATCTTTTTCTTTGTCACATATTTGTTTTATTTTTAATTTCAATAAATTTAGTGGGTACAGGTGTTTTTTGTTATATAGATGAATTGCATAATGCTGAAGTCAGGGCTTTTAATGTACCCATCACCAGAGGAGCAGACACTGTACCCGGGAGGAATTTTTTTTTTTTTTTTAATTCTTCACTCTCCTCCCTTTCTCCAGAATCCCATCTTGATGGGAGAAGCAGAAGGTGTGTGTAGGAAGGGAAGGCATTCATGGCTGACACACCTGCTTGCTGAGCTACTTGGGACAGAAGGGCTCAAATTTTCTGTCTCAGGAAAGGTGCACACCTGTTCTAATTGGATCTTGTTTTTAAACCATTTGGTGAACATGCCATATAATTTGTCTTCTGCCCTTGGCTTTTTTTTAATCTTAATTTCTTTCTCAAAACTATCTTACTTCTGGAAATCAATAGTGACTTAGTTTTGCAAATAACTAGCTTTGATATTGATCCTTAAACTCATCTAGAGATTGGAGGTGGCTTTTGAGAAATGATGACCAGTGCCTGCTTCCCCCAACTTTCTTGAGTTGTCAGGTTATAGGAAATTGCATTACGTTCACTTGCAGCATGTGTGTGTGTTGGTGATGTGTCACTGCACTGGAAAAGCTCTTTGAATTTGAAAGGCAGTTTTGCATTTATTTGAAAGCTTTTATTTGTGAACTTGAGCAGTCCAAAGTGTCCTTGTGTACAAGCCCTGCCTTTGCTAACTCCTATTATTATCTTGCTACAGAAGGTCATGCCAACTGCTTAATTACATGGAAAGTTATGAAACAGCTAGGGCACCAGAACATTGTTCACCCGTGGGTTCTAAAGGAAAATAAACTCCTCTTCTTGCACTGAGGATGGCTGCCAATAACCAGGCATGTTTGCCTGTTTGTGGCCACACATATAGCTCCCTTGTATAAAGACATCCTATGGCTGGGCAGAGAGCCTGGATTCACCTTTCCTGACAGCACCAGTAGTCATAGCACAATAGAACCCTTATAATTCAGAGAGAGATTAAATCTGACTACTTCAAGTTAGACTTTTCCTTTCATTGAATGTAAACAATAAAACCTCTTTATGAAGGCTTTCCTGCTTCACTCAGAAATAGGCTAGTACATTTCATGGTCTACTCCTAATCAACCACTAGTGCAATAAAAATATGCATTTATTAGAGATGCTTATGTAGTTCAAGTTTCCCTTAATCCACCTTCCCCTCAACCATCTGCCCTCAGGAGGAAACAATTTATGCTAAGAAAATTGATGTTCCGGGAGGTGAGGGCTCTTTATTTGGTTCAGCCCACCAGACTCCTGTTTTGGTCTAATTCTCACCTTGAAAACACATAGACTTTGGCATTTCCAGTGTTGTCTTGCTTTATCTGCCTTTATGCAGACGATGGTGTTCATTTGAATGAACTCTTTGGAAAGTTTGAAATAGAAAGAGAAACAGGAACAGATCCCTTAAGAAAGAGTGTTTCTCCCAAAGAGGTATTTTTCATAGGGAATGACTGAGATATAGTCACTAACTCTTGCTTCTACAGGAAATAGCTTTCCCTGTTGCTGAGGGTGGGGCTCTCTCTTACTTCTCTAAACACTTTTAGAGGAAAAAAAATTAGGCTCCAATGCCAAAAGACTACTTTAACCTTCAAATCCCAGAACCCAAGGTCAACCAAAGGTCACATATGCAGCGCTTAAACCAGAAAGCTGGCAAGCTCTCTCCAAGCAGTGTCTGCCCTTGCTGAAATCTATAGCTAAAATCGAGGCCATGGAAACACAGGGCTTGCTCATTCTGTGTGTGAGGCACCTGTGATTTATGAAGTGGTGTGAGGCACTGGTCAGGGCATGAAGTTAAATATTGAAAAAGACTCTGGCTCCCACGGATGCCCCTCCTTCTTGAAATCTAATTTAGACCATATCAAAGTTTTTATAAAGACATTCCTGATACTATTGTGCCGTAAATCCTGTCTGATCCCACCTTCAGATATTTATATAAACTGAAATATGTCTGGAAAGAAGTCAAAACAAAATAAATATGCCACCCATCTCATTCCAGCAGGTCCTTCCTCCCTCATTTACATTCAAGCGTAAACTTCTCCAACTGGCTCCCAACTGTTAGGGCTGGTTAATTAGTGATAATTGCAGAGACTATTTCTTTGAGTGCACTGATGGCCTTATGTCTTGCAACCAATTTAGCTGGGAGTTTTCAGCACGTGTGAAATGCGTTGGTAGCATTAAAAAAAAATCATCACAGATAAGTGCAGTTGGTTTAGTCTCCCTATGACCCACAGTAGCAATAATTAGTGCTTTTAAAACAGCTACAGGATGGTCTCGATGTGTTCCTGAAGCTGTGAACTCAGCCTCTGCCTTCACTCTGTCATTAGAGTGGGCTGTATCTCCAGGGATGGTTTTGGGTGAAGTGCTCTAACTCAGTTTCAGATGCAATTTGCTAATGATAATTTGCGTCACTTGCAAGTTATAGCAACAGCAAGATCTCATGGTCTATCTTTTGGCCCATGATACCATGTAATTAGAATGTAAAATGGAAAAGAATTTTAAAGTGACTGTGTACTTACATTGCAGCTGTGAAACCCGAGGGACGGGATGAGGAAGCAATCCTTTGTGCCTATACTCTTGGGAAGGTACTTTGTAATATTTTATACTGGAATTAAAAATGTAAATGATTTATGCCCTCACCAAGTTTACCTGTTTAGGATATAGTGGGTTTTGGTTTTTATTAATTTATCCAGCATTTATTGAGCACTTACACAGTGCTAGGTTTACTGAGATGAGAATGAATAATGAGGGGGGCAGAGAGTCTGCACTGAGGGGTTCACTTCCACATCTCATAACCTATGGAGGATTTGTCCTGGGAGGAAGGCTGGGGTTAGTAACTCCAGTTTACAGGAGAGGATATTGAAGCGGGGACAGGTTAAGTGACTGGCCCTTGGTCACACAACTAATGACAGCCAAGATTAGGAACCAGGGCTCTGACTCCAATCCTAGTCTTCTTGACTTCTGAGGTCTCCAGGAACAAATACAAATAGGCTTGTGAAAGCAAAATGTCAGCCACAGTCACATTCCATTGACCCAACCAGCACTATATTCACATACCCCAGAGCTAGATCTTCTGGGTGGTGAGAAATGAAAATATGCTGGGAGAACACAGGAGTGATGGGAATCCTTAAAGACAAGGACCTGCACACTTCACATAGGAGCACATGCCACGCTATGTCCCCATCTCACCTAACATTACTAGAGTCCTGAAATTGGGAGGGGGAGTAGCCCATTCTGTTCTGACCATGGTCTACCTGAATTGCAGGCACTCCAGGCTGATCTGGGAAGATGTTATGGAGGCTGCAAATTTTGAGCAGGGTTTGAGGAGACTGGGGTTTGCGTAAGCAGGACACTGTGCACAAAGTGACGAAGATGATGACAAAATGATTTTCCTGGCTTTAGCAGAGAGTTGGAGTGAAGCAAGAGATGTGGGCAGCTTTGAGAGTGAGCATTGGGGCCAGAACATGGATGAGCTTGGAGGACCTGATGCTGAGTGAAAATAAGGCAGGTCAGAAAGATCAATGCTGTGTGTTCTCACTCATGTAGGAAGTTAAAAGGTTGATCTCATACAATGGTGGCTACTGAAGGCTGGGAAGGGCAAGGGGCTAGGCAGGATAGCCAACGGGTGGTGAGTAGGACCCAAAATATAGCTAGATAAGAGGCGTAAGTTCTAGTGTTCTGTGCCCCTATAAGGTGACAATAGTTAACAATTTATTATATATTTTCAAATAGCTAGAAGGGCAGATACTAAATGATTCCAACACAAAGAAATGATAAATTAATAAATGTTTGAAGTGACAGATACGCTAATTACCTTGATTTAATCATTACATGCTCTGTGTGTGTGTGTGTGTATATATATAGCATATATATCAAGATATCACACTATACTGCACAAATGTGTATAATTATTATATATCAATTAAAAGTAAGAGTAAAAGCAAAAAAAAAAGAAGGATATTGGGCTAGAATTGTTGGGATAGGTGGTGGCTCTCTGCCTGGAAGCAGGGCTGGCTTCACAGCATGAAGTCCGGGCAGTCAGCTGGAGCCCATGCTCAGAAAGGCTCAGAGCATGGCTTAGTGCTCTGCTAAGTCTTACAGTTCTGAGCCAGGGGGCCTTGCCTCTTCATTTTCTCTGAGCCCTACAAATTATGTAGCTGGTTCTAACCAGGCATTTTTGCTCTATTGTTTATAAAGCTTTCAGTGTTTGATATTCAAATAGTGTTAGTATTTATATTAGTCCAGCATTAAAAATTAGTATTAGACCAATGATACACTTGCTGTTGCATGCAATCTTGACTAGAGATGGAAGGGAGGAGAGAAACAATTTTTAGAATATATCAGTTAGCTTAAAAATATCGTAGCTTGGAACAACAGAGAGAAAGCAAAGTAAAGGTACTCGATTCCTGGCTGAGTCTAGTTCTAAAAAGCTGTAGCAATGAGCCTCTCTACAGGAAGAAGAGAAAAGTATTGAATTGATTTATTTGATCTGTGCTTTTCTTGTGTGTTCAATATTCAAATATAAATACAATCTTCCTATCCTGAGTTTGTGAGGTCTTAGGAGCATTGCATAGGATGGCATGCAGATGTTTGGCTTAAGAGTTCTGTAGAATTGGCCTTTAAATCAAGATACATAAAGAGAAAAATCTCAGGGATTTATCCAGATTTGGGGGACTTATGAAGTAGGGTACATGTTGTTCTTTTATCTTGAATTAAATAAACATTGCTTCAAATTTGTAAATTTTCTTAGGAAAAGGTTGGCTGATGCCAATGGCAGTGATGCTGATGATGAAGAAGATTTTGATATAAATAACAACAGTAATTTCCACAACAGTCACAGGTTATATTTAGTGAGTATTTAGTGTGTTGGTACTTGTCTAAGCACTGTTCAAGTATTAACTCGTTTAATCCTCACATCAACACTTTGAGGTAGGTACTAGTCTTATTCTAATTTGACCCACAAGGAAAAGGAGAGACACAGAGGTGAGGAATTTTGCTCCAGAATTGTGGTCCCCAACCTCCGTGGTTGGTCTGTGCATGGCCTGTTTGGAACAAAGACACGGCAGGAGGTGAGCCGAGGGCCAGCCAGAGAAGCTTTGTCTGTATTTACAGCCACTCCCCATCACTCATGTCACCCACTGAGCTCACCGCCTGTCAGATCAGTGGTGGCATTAGATTCACTTGGGAGCAGAAACCCTTCTGCATATGGGACAAATGAGGGATCTAGATTGCATGTTCTTTTATTTTATTTTATTTTATTTAATTAATTAATTTATTAATTAATTTATTTTTTATTGAATGGTAACTATGTACATTAATGCACTTCTGGGGTACAGTGTGGGGTTTTCACATGCAATCCGAAATACTTCCATCAAACTGATCAACACAGCCTTCATGTCATTTTCTCAGTTATTGTTTTAAAACATTC
>CAUYQV010133555.1:0-18750 GCA_963574575.1 Galagoides demidoff | reverse complement strand
CCTATAAAAGGTAACTCACCCTCACACCTGGGCTGCTGACTGTCTCTCGGAGCAGCAGCCCCTGCAGCAGGTAAAATAAATTACCAATTAATTAACCTAAGTGGGGGTCCGAGTCTATTTTCACTATCTGAAATGTTCATCCTTAAAGAACACAGGAGCAAGTAGGTCTGGACAAACAGGAAGAGTTAAGAATAATAGAAGTTAATGATTTTTCTTTCTTTTTGAGCCAACACTCAGCTATTTTAACCTTTAGGTCACCCTGAAATGTGCTCTTTTCTTTGAGCTTTAATGATCCTTATTTTAAAATTTCCTATCAGAGTTTCAAGTGTCAGCCTAAGACTAGCTGTGTGGTCTTAAGCAAGTTAGACCAGGCTAAGATTCAGTTTCCTCTATGAAATGGAGATAATGCTACATCCTATCCAGGGAAAAGGAAGGAAACAAAACATAGATATAGGGCGGTGCCTGTGGCTCAGTGGGTAAGGCACCGGCCCCATATACTGAGGGTGGCGGGTTCATACCCAGCCCCAGCCAAACTGCAACAACAACAACAACAACAACAACAACAACAACAACAACTAGCCAGGCGTTGTAGCGGGCGTCTATACTCCCAGCTACTCGGGAAGCTAAGGCAAGAGAATCACCTAAGCCCAAGGAGTTGGAGGTTGCTGGAGGTTGCTGTGAGCTGTGACACCATAACACTCTACCAAGGGTTAATAAGTGAAACTCTGTCTCAAAAAAAAAAAGACATAGATATAATGAAGAAAAAAGTGGGATCCCTGCACTTGGCTATGGAAAACAGAGAGAACTCTCCCCAAGAGGAGGAGAGTAGTGGGCATACAGTTGACACTAAGTATTTACTGAATTGAATTTGTTCACATTAAGCCATCCTTGACTGGAACAGTATCCTGCCAGATCTAGTCAGGTTCTGTATAGAACATACACATTTGAAAATACTTTGAGAATGTTACAATATAAACAAATGTAAGTTCTTACTAAATTAATTGCTCTTTTAGAAAACTCTCACATTTTCTCAACTTCCACACTTACCCTGATACACCACAGGAATAGTGCCAGTAAAATTCAGCAGGTCTTTCTGGGAACTATCTTTAAAAACTATAAAGAGAAAAAAAACCCAAAATGTGCAATTAGAAGCAGAAAGAATGGTAGTAATGTTTGTAAGAGTGCACATATGTGCACATATGAATATACACATACACATATAATTTCTAAATAACATAATCTAGAAATCCGTAAACCTGTTGACAGGGGAAATTACTAGCTGCTGTTTACTTAGACAGTAGTGAGGGCAGTTGACAGAATCCCAAATTCTAGGTCCACTTTCCCCACTTAGAGAGAGGCATGTGATTTTTGGTTAGTTTAATCTCTTTAATCTTCAATTTCATCATCTATAAAATAAAGTTGGTAAGACTGCTTTACAAAGTTGTCATAAAGATCAAATGAGACAATCTGAAAATCTTTAGGAAATAAAGTACTATAAAATGTGGGGACATTATTAAATAGTTGCAACATGTAACAAATCAGTTATAACAGAAAGTAGTCCTTCAGTATCTCAGTAACTGTGCTATTTAAGCAGAGGAAGAAAAAGATTCCAAGTAGATTTGATAACCTTCTAAAAAGGGAAAGAAGAAACAGGCTGTCTTAGTCTGTTCAGGCTATATCTTCTTTCCCCTTTTAATAGGTTATCAAATGAGCGGCTTATAAACAACAGAAATTTATTTCTCATAGTTCTGGAGGCTGGGAAGTCCAACATCAAGGTATTAGTAGATTTGGTGTCTGCTGCCATCTTTTTCTTGTGTCCTCACATAATGGCAGGAACAAGGTAGAAGGAGCCTTTTTAATAAAGGCATTAATCCCATTCATGACGGCTCTGCCAAAGAGCTTCCTAAAGGCCCCACCTCCTAGTATCATAAGTTATGAATTATGATTTTAACATATGAATTTGTAGGGGATACATTCAGATCATAGCACAGCCTGACACTTAAAACCCAGGGGCCAAGAGTGTACATTAAGTATAAACATTTACCTTGAACTATGTAAGTGAAAGGTAAAAATAGGTTAAGGGACCACTCCATGGCACAAACCAAAAGGAGTAGAAAAGAGATTGCTGCTCAGAGATAGATAATAACCCAGAAATGTGTAAAGAAACCATAGTTGTGAATATTCAGTATCCAATCAAATTATTTAAAAAGCCAAAACAGAAGCAATTATGATGCATGACTGTCATTATCTCCAATAAAAAATGTACCTTGGGCTTGGCGCCTGTAGCACAATGGTTACGGCACCAGCCACATGCACCAAGGGTGCCCGGGCCAGATCAACTAAACAACTGCAACAATGGCTCGGTGACTGTGGCTCAAGTGGCTAAGGCACCAGCCACATACACCTAAGGTGGCGGGTTCAAATCCAGCCTGGACCCACCAAACAACAATGATGGCTGCAACCAAAAAACAGCCAGGTGTTGTGGCAGGTGCCTGTGGTCCCAGCTACTTGGGAGGTGGAGGCAGGAGACTTGTTTGAGCCCAGGAGTTGGAGGTTGCTATGAGCTGTGATGCCATGGCACTCTACCCAGGAGGATAGCTTGAGGCTCCGTCTCAAAAAAAAAAAAAAAAAAACACATTGTAACCCACATATGCATAAATGTATTCATGATCTATGTGTATTTGACTTAATAAAAAAAAACCTCAATACAATAGAATAGCACATTCTTAACTAACTTCTTAGATAATTTTCCCAAAGGATACAGTTTTTTAGACTTTCCTACCCTTGACATAAGCAAATACTCGGAATGCCACACCATCTCAGCTGCTGCATAAGATGATGACAATGGCCTCATTCAGTGTTTACCATGTGCCAAGGACCAAGCTTCCCATGCTCCACTCATCCTCACAGCAACCCTATGAAGTACTCAAGCCACTCTCCATGTTGTAGAAGAGGAAACAGGAACTAATTAAATTGCCTGAGTTCTAGCAAACTCCAACGAGTTGGGAAAATTGAATTCAAATCCTTTTTCTATCATCATCACTGTGACCCTAGGCAAGTACTCCTTGACACAAATCCGTTCATTTCACAAATATTTGTGGGGCACCTTCTAATGGCAGGCATACGGCTCAGCACTGCAGAACATTTGTGAAATCCGTTCATTTCACAAATATTTATGGGGCACCTTCTAATGGCAGGCATACGGCTCAGCACTGGAGAACAGGTTAATGCACAGACACATTAACCTCTAAATCATTCAGACTTCCCATTTAAAGGTTATCATTTAAGATTTGAGTCTGGCTCTGCTCCTGTGGCTCAAGTGGCTAAGGTGCCAGCCACTTACAGCTAAGGTGGTGGGTTCGAATCCAGCCCGGGCCCACCAGACAACAATGATGGCTGCAACCAAAAAATAGCCGGGCATTGTGGCGGGCGCCTGTGGTCCCAGCTACTTGGGAGGCTGAGGCAGAAGACTCACTTGAGCCCAGGAGTTGGAGGTTGCTGTGAGCTGTGATGCCATGGCACTCTACTCAGGGGGACAGCTTGAGGCTCTGTCTCAAAAAAAAAAAAAAGACTTGAGTCCATTCAGCCTGCAGAAGAGAAGACTTGGGGATATGTGAGAGCTTCCTTCAGACCGCTGAGGTATTAGGGGACCCAGACTGCAAAATGACTATCAGTGGTTCCTGTAGTTGACATCTTTAGGAAAATATACTAACAACACAAAGAAAACGTTTAAACCATCTGAAATATCCAAAGATGGAATGTGCACGCCTGGGAAGTAATGTGACGTGTGTTCTGTTATTGTTTTGTTTTTATCACAGTTGGGAAGAGGATGAAATGATTGGAGGCAGAGACAGAGCCTGTTGTGAGAATCCATCTGAGAGATGGCCCATGACTGAAATAAGACCACAGGAGTAGAGATGGAAAGACATTGGAGGTGGCAAGGCAAGCAAAGCCAGAGAGAGAGAGAGAGAAAGGTGTCAAGGACGAGTTCTGAGTTTCTAACTTGGATGGCTGAGTGGTGCTGAGGGAGAGAACACAGGAGGAAGACTCATGGATGGGAGAAGATGAGTTCAGTCTGGGACATGAGAGGTGCCCACAGCGTAACAAGGTGGAGTTATTGAAATGTCAGTTAGAAACACTGTTTTAGAGCCCATGAGAGTGATCTGAGCATCATCAGAACAGTTAACAAGGTTTCTTAACCCGACATCCAGGGACAGTTGCAGAGGCTCTGGAATGCAAACATTTATGTATGTACATGTGAACTTTCAGGGATAGGAGTTTGTAGTTTTTATGATATTCTTCAGGGGATCCATGTTCACAGAAAGGTCAAAAACCACCGAGACAGAGAATTGGGCTCAGGGGTACTTTTCAAATGGAAGATATTGCTTGTTATGAACACCAGGTGGCGATGTTGGGCAAGCTGTGTGTGCTGTATCTGTATTTTGCAAGTAGGTTGCAGGGAGGGCAGTTCTTGGTTACAATAGATTCCTGTTGGAAACAGCTGCATCTGCTTGTTAGGGTGGATTCCAAAGCACTTGGAAGTTTTGAATTGCTCCTTCAAATGTCTATGAGAGAGCTTACCAGGACCTGGGAACAGTGTTTTTGTAGATGCCAATTCTGGCCAACTGGCCATCAGTATCCTGATACAAACACAGCACTAGTAGCCAGGCAGGGCATTTTAAGACCATCACATCCAAAACCAAACTCATGTTCTTGGCAACCCCATCATTATAATAGAATTCAGTGTGGCCCAGTAGAATTTTCACAGTGATGGAAATAGTCTGTATCTGTGCTGCCCAATACCACCAGGCACATGTGGGTATTAAGCCTCTAAAATATGACTGAGCAACTAAATTTTTAATTGCGTTTAATTTTAATTAATTTAATTTGGGGGGGAGACAAGAGTCTCAAGCTGTTGCTCTGGATAGAGTGCTGTGACGTCACTGCTCACAGCAACCTCAAACTCTTGGGTTTAAGTGATTCTCTTGCCTCAGCCTCCCAAGTAGCTGGGACTACAGGGGCCTACCACAATGCCCAACTATTTTCTGTTGTTGTTGTTGCAGTTGTCATTGTTGTTTTAGCTGGTCCAGGCTGGGTTCAAACCTACCAGCTCCACTGTATGTGGTCAGTGCCCTACCCACTAAGCAACAAGCACCGCCCAATTAATTTAAATTTAAACAGTCAAACATGACTAATGGCCAGTGTGTTAGTGCAGTACTAGATGTTCAGGCTACAACCCTTCTGACTCCCCAAATTCACTGTCAGCAAATCCTGTGGACTCTAACTTCAAAATATAACCACCTTCATTGCCATGACCTGGGTCTGAGCCACCATCACCTCTCACTTGAGTCATTATCGTGGTAGTCACTGCTGCCTCCCTGCTTGCTCCTATAGTCTCTTCTCAACACAGCAGCATGAAGGACCCTATTAAACTGTCACTGCTTTGACCTCCCAGCTCACAGTAAAAGCCCTTATGAGGGCCCGTGAAGCCCTAGATTGCTTGGCACAGAGTAGATGCTTCAGAAATATTTGGTGAATTAATTACTTAATTTGGCCAATTAAGTGAGTCAGGAAAGTGGTTATCTCTGGTCCTAGAAGCAAGAACCACTAGTTACCAACATGGCATTGTCCAGGACATGAAGAAACCTGGGTTCAGGTTCACCAAATGGCCACTGTGACCCTTTGCTGGGTTCTTGGCTCCTCAGTCAGTTTGCTAATCTATAAAATGGGAATATAAATCTGTCTTGCCTCCCCCATGGAGTGGCTTGAGGACATAATGAGACAGTAAGTGGAAGGGCCTTTTGTGGGCCACAGGGAGAAGGGGAAGGGAGTCTCCACAGAGCCTGAGGAGAGGATTGCCCAACCTTCAGGAGGAAGTTAACAGCAGGAAATAATGACGGCTGGATCCAACTCACTGAGAGAGGGTGGTAGTCAGCTGTAGCTCAGCAACACAGAACAGCTTATTCTTGCAGTCCTTCTCATAGGGCAGCTGCAACCAGACAAAGAGGAGCAGGATCAGGCTGGGATTGTGCCCACATACCCAAGAGAGCTGTGGGCACAGTGACATTCCTGGATCTGTACCACAACAAGGGCATCCCATGTATCAGGTCTCTGGCCAAGGTCAAAAATGGGGTGACCTTTCATGGCATGATGGATGTGCCTGACACATTCATATTATGTGAATTAAAAAGCAACTGATTACTCTGAGCTCTGGGAGAGAAAAATCTATGTGAAGAAAAGCTTCCTTAGTCTTTTCAAATGTAGGCCACAACAGCAGTGGCAGGGATCGGGGCTACCTAACCAAATACCGTCCAGGCCCAGACATGGAGGGCCTCTTCCCCATGGCAGTCTTCTCTGTGAGCTAACTATTTCCTTCACCATCTTGCCTACACAGGATAAACTAATTCAGAAAGCCATATTTGGTTCAAAACCTCCATTAAGGTTAAAAAGCCCTAGTTTGAGTTGAAAAATCAAATTTTCTAAAGTAGCTGGGTCTATTTTTTATTGTGAAGGAAACATAGCCAGCTCCTTGACTGGGGAGTCTCTGCATTCATCTTCCCAGCAGCCAGTCATCACCTCTGCAGCTTTCTGCAGGTCTATTATCATAGCCTGGGGTTGGAATGGGAGCCTGAAAGGAGGCTTTCTACCTCCAGAAGAAAGGAGATGCCTTTTGCAGAAGTCAGAGCATGGAGTTCTATCTAACTGGGTCAATAGTTTTGTGTAGAGTTTTTTGTTCTGTTTTTAATATAGCCACATAGCCTGTTGTGTTTTACCCAACCCCAGTGAAAGAGAATGGGGTTAGACCATTTCAGCTACCAGCTAGAACACATTCTCTGGTAACATCGATGTGCCTTTCTACAAAGATTTCCATTCTATCTTTGTAGATGGAGTACATCTTTTTTTCAACCTCTTTGTCAAACTTCCACAGTAATAATTAAGATAAGACACATTAATAGACATTAAGCAGGATATAATATCAAAGTATCTCACCATAAAATACCTAATGATTACAAAGGGAAATAGCACAAAAATGTATGGATGTACTGAGAGGGTCACACAACTTTCCTTCTGTGATACGCTATGCAAAAATGCATAACCAAAATCTAATCATGAGGAAACAGACAAACTCAAAGTGAGGAACATTCTACAAAAATCACTGAGCCATACCCATTCAAAAATGTTAAGATCATTAAAGATAAGGAAAGATGAAAGAAATTGTTCCAAGTTAAAGGAAATTAAAGATAAATAACAATAAAATGCAACGAATGAGTTGAGCACAGTGGCTCACATCTGTAATCCCAGCACTTGGCACTTTGGGAGGCTAAGGTAGGAGGATCACTTGAGGCCAGGAGTCCAAGCCCAGCCTGGACAACAGAGCAAGACCCTATCTCTACAAAAAATATGAAAAATTATCCAGGTGTGGTGGTAGTCCCGGCTACTCAAAAGACTGAAGTGTTGGCTCAGCACCTGCACCTGTGGCTCAAGCAGCTAAGGTGCCAGCCACATACACCTGAGCTAGCAGGTTCGAATCCAGCTCGGCCCACCAAACAATAATAATGGCTGCAACCAAAATATAGCTGGGTGTTTGTGGTGGGCACCTGTAGTCCCAGCTACATGGGAGGCAGAGGCAGGAGAATCACTTGAGCCCAGGAGGTAGAGGTTGCTGTGAGCTGTGATGCCATAGCACTCTACCCAGGGCGACAGACAGCTTGAGGCTCTGTCTCAACAAAAAAGACTGAAGTGTTTGAGGCTTCAGTGAGCTATGATCATATCACTGCACTCTGACAGAGTGAGACTCTGTTTCAAAAATAATTAACTAACTAATTAGATAAATAAATAAATGCAATGAATGTTCCTGGCCCAGAACATTTTTTTCTTTTGCTACAAAGGATTTAAAAAGACAACTGGTAAAAATATGAATAAAGTTGGTAGATTAGATAATAGTATTTTATCCAAGTTAATTTCTCAATTTTGATTATTCTACTGTATTTTAAGAGAACGCCTTTGTTTTAGGAAATACATACTGAAATATTAAGGGTAAGGAGGCATCACATCTGTAACTTCCTCTCAAATGAGAGTTGTTTGAAGTATGCTTGTACCTTTTTGGTAAGTCAAATATTTATTTATTTATTTTTATTTTTATTTTTTTTAGAGATAGAGTCTCACTTTATCACCCTCGGTAGAGTGCCATGGCATCACAGCTCACACCAACCTAAGCTCTTGGGCTTAGGCGATTCTCCTGCCTCAGCCTCCTGAGTAGCTGGGACTACAGGCACCTGCCACAATACCTGGCTATTTATTGTTACAGTTTGGCCAGGGCCAGGTTTTAACCTGCCATCCTCAGTATATGGGGCCAGCCTCCTACTCACTGAGACAGAGGTGCCACCTGGTAAGTCAAATATTTCAAAATAAAAAGTTTTATGCTGGGTACAGTGGCTCAAACCTATAATCTTAGTACTCTGAGAGGCCGAGGCGGGTGAATTGCTTGAGCTCACGAGTTCAAGACCAGTCTGAGCAAAAGTTAGACCCCATCTCTACTAAAAATAGAAAAACTGAGGCAAGAGGAGCACTTGAGCCTGAGTTGGAGGTTGCTGTGAGCTATGATGCCACAGCACTCTACCCAGGCGACAGCTTGAGATGGTCTCAAAAAAATAAATAAATACATAAAAAGTTTTTTAAAAAATAGATTATATGTAATGAATGATAATCTACTTATCACTAAAACTATACTACATTAGTTCTCTCAGTCTTTTCTGAATCATCTAACTTGCTGCCAAAACCAAATTTTCAAAATTATTTTAAAAAGAGGGCAGTGCCTGTGGCTCAGTGAGTAGGGTACTGGCCCCATATACTGAGGGTGGAGGGTTCGAATCCAGCCCTAGCCAAACTGCAACAAAAAAATAGCCGGGTGTTGTGGTGGGTGCCTGTCGTCCCAGCTACCCAGGAGGCTGAGGCAAAAGAATTGCCTTAGCCCAAGAGCTTGAGGTTGTTGTGAGCTGTGATGCCACGGCACTCTACCGAGGGCAACAAAGTAAGACTCTGTCTCTTAAAAAAAAGAAATTAAAAAATAAATACACTATTGGGAGGTGCCTGTGGCTCAAAGGAGTAGGGTTCCAGCCCCATATGCCGGAGGTAGCAGGTTCAAACCCAGCCCCGGCCAAAAACTGCAAATAATAATAATAATAATAATTAATAAATAAATACAGTATTATAAATTTAAAATAAAGCCTCTCTACCTAAAAAATGATGATGACTATCTTTGCTCATGGGGGTTTTCCTTTTTCTATTGACTATTTGGAACTGATACACTGGGTATTGTTGAAAATTGGAGGTAAAGGTTTATATGATTTAGTTAATACAGAACATATTTTGTAAAAGTACTGGATGGTCATGAGTGTCCTGTGATTACCTGGAAACACACTTTGTAATCTGAAGCTTTTCTGTGCCTGCATGAACTACTTTTAGCTTTTTTTTTTTTTTGGAGACTCAATTTATCCTAGCTGACTGTAATTATTATTTTTTAATGCTAATGTTGTCATTTCTTTCTTCCTGCTGATTTTTCTATACTCTCTAAATGAAGATTCACAAAATACCCCAAGGCCTAGGGCTTAGAGTGGGAAGAAATATCATAGGATAATGAACAATAAAAATTTGGTTTTTGAGACAGAGCCTCATTCTGTCACCCCAGGCTAGAGAGCCATGGCATAAGCCTAGTTCACAGCAACCTCAAACTCCTGGGTTCAAGTGAGCCTCCTGTTCCAGCCTTCTAGTAGTTGGGACTACAGGCACCCTCCACAATGTCTTGAACTCCAGGCCTCAAATGATCCTCCGACCTTGGCCTCCCAGAGTGCTGAGATTACAGCTGTTAGCTACCACACCTGGGCCTCTGGATCAGGAAATTTGACTATTTCCTCCTCTGATTTTCCTTATTCATGAGAAGAGTTTCTTGTGACACTACTCCCTGTCTTAGCTGCACTGATGGAGACCTGGAGGAGAGGTTGCAGTACAGGTTTGATGGGACCAGACATTGAGCCTGAAGGCCCTGGGCAGGACCTGCGTAAGCAGGTACACCAAAGGGTATCCCCTCTGTGCAGTACAAGGCAGGACGGCCCCAGTCCAGCCCCCACAAGGGACCCCCACCTCTCTGTCATCAGAGACCCTTGCCATGTGAGGCCCCAGCATGCAGTGCATTTATGTGCTTCATTAAATATATAGTAAGAGCTTTTTATGAACATAAAGAAACAACCTCAGGGAGGGTGGTTGGAGAGCTCTGTTACCTACCAGTGAAGCACAAATTAACACCCTCCCAAGGAGGACCAAGTTTCCCCATTCCCACAGTGAGAGGCCCAACTGCTGTCTGAAGACCCTCCCTCCGCTCTAGCATTCTTTGAAGCTAGTAGAGCAGGCGCTTTTTGTGGATGGCCTCCAGGAGGGTGGAGTGGTAGCTGTGGGCAGAGTCACCTGGAAGATGGCAGAGGGTTCAGTGTACTTGTCCAAGATGGGGCGGGGATGGTCCCTCCTTCCCGTGGGGGTCTGGAGTTGGTAGCTGACCTTGATGCTGATGTTAGAGAAGCAGTCCTCCTCACAGAGCTACACGGTCACCATGGTTGGATATGGGAGACAAGATGACAAGGAGGCTATTTTAAACTCTGATGTAGCCATATAAGAAATAAATAATGAAAGTGGTGAGTCAGAAGTTCTAAACATCTTCCAGGTAAGCCAGGCGGAAGGCAAACTTCCTTCAAGTGAGCTGCCAAGAGCTTTGGGAAATTCTCCCTTGATTTGCTATGGCGTTAGGTCCCATAGCTCCTATGGTTCTAACCCAAATCCCACAGGGGTTCTGGCCATCAGGGGTTAAGAACTGGCCCAGACTTTAACAGAAGAGGAAGTGTCATGGTCACATCTTTCCTTGAGAAATATCTTCCCCAAAGCAGCACGGAAGACATACTAGACAGGTGAAGACTGGAGTAAGGAGATTGCTAAGGATGCCATTTGCCATTCTTTTTGTTTAAATGAGCCTTTCTGCCACAACAAGAGAGTAAGTTGAGCGTGACTCTCTGGTGGACACTGTCATGCTGTTATGCTTTTATTTAAGGAAGGCCATAGACTTGCCAGAAACTCTTAATCCAATTACAATCACCTTGGGAGCAGATACGTAGACAGAAGCACGATTCACAAGTTTATTGGAACAGATGATACTTTTAGGTCCAAAGTTCTAGGTCCCATTAGCCTAATGGGCACCTTGGCCAGGAGTAAACCTTTCTAGATCACTTTTAGCTTTCTATTTCTACCTTTTAGTTGTTTAATTTTTCTAATGTCAACTTATATAAGGGCCGGCAGCCTCAGTGTTACTATCAGGTAAGGGTGGATAACATAGGGGAGGGACACTTGTTATTCCTGATTTATATTAAGAAAAATGTCAGCAATTAGAGCATCTCCAGCTCCCTTACATGGTTCTTGATTGACTATGATTATGTTAATCACCTCATTTGTACCTATGGGTAAGTATCCTCCATTGCACACACTTCACATCTCTTCTCAATGACACAGACCCCTCTGGACTCCCATCTAAACCCTCCACTCACCTCTCCCTCTGTGCGCACGAGCAGGAGGTGCTCACAGAGATGCGACCCACTGCTCCACTCCCGGAGGGAGCTCAGGCAGGCTTTCACATCTGAACACTGCAACCTTTTCCTCTTCTTCTCCACATCTACGTCCAACGTGAAGTTGAGAGATGTCTCTCTGAGGCCTGGGAATGGAGACCAGGCCTTCCTGATGAGGCAGGGATGGACAAGCCCCAGTCAGAAGCCCCTGTGCCCCCCAGCCTTCTCGAGGCTTCTGGTGAGCCCCTCCTGAACACTGTCCCCATGCAAGCACTTCCCAGGCACTGGACTTCTGCATTTCTTCTTCATTTCAAACATAATTTTCTCATTGTCTTCTGCACCTGGCCAGACTTCCTCCCTCACAGCTCCAGGCCCAGAGCAGAACATTCCCAGAGGGGAGCCAGCCTTCCTTAGGGAAAAGGGGCCAGGAAGAAGGCAATAGGGAAGAGGAACACTGAAGAGAGAAACCATGTAATGAAACCTGAGGACAGCGAAGGTGGAAGCACCTTGGAGATTCCTGGGCCAACTTCCTTACTATACAGAACAGAAACTGGGATCCAGAGAGGGAAAGACGCCTGCCCAGCATCACACAGCCCTCAGCAGGCTCTGTGCCCTAGAAGTGATAGGTTTGTCATTTTCCATCTCCAGAGTTGATAACAGCCTCTCCCTCTGTGGTAAAGCCACCTCAGGAGACTGCTCTCTGACCTGCAGGACACAGAGAGCCGTCTCAGGGACTAATCTTGAGATGTGGGGACTGTTCCAGAGGGGAGCTCTGGGGTGGCAGTAATTATCTGGACTGCGAAAGCCATACCCACTTTCCCCTTTGTGGAAATAATCTCCTAACACACATTGGGTAAAGGGATGGGAAGAGTGGCCAGGCTTCCAGCAGGTTATCCAATCTACGTGGACCAGGGAGGTGAGGAGGGAAGGAGAGAAGCTGTAAATCAGAGAGAAGGAGCAAGAGCACTTCGCAGGAGCCCCAACACACATAAGTGCATAGCTGACTTTTTGAGTCTTTCGGAAACTCAAACTTCAACCCTGAAAGAGAGAGATCCAATGCCCTCATCCCAAAAGGGTCAGACACGCTGCTTCAGAGTGTGGATGTAACATCAGACCACCCTTTCCTGGGGTGGTCCGCATTTAACGGAACCTAATGACAAAGGAGCTAAGCTCTAAAGGAGGGATCCCCAGCACCAGGACCATAAAGCTGAGGGGTCAGCTACACTGCCTTTTTATTACCTGACTCAGTGGCTGTGGTTGCAGAGCTGACTTCAAAACACAAACGTACATTCACACTGCTGTTGAAACCAATGGGCAGTGCAGGGGGGGTGAAGGTCATGGACACCCACAGGCGAACCACAGGTTGTGAGCTAAACAAGACAGCAAAGAGGACCGTGAGAAGTGACCCCAGGCTCACCTCATTCAGGTATGCAGGTGCTGCTCTGAGAACTCAGCTGTAGCAGACAA
Source organism: Galagoides demidoff (assembly GCA_963574575.1). Taxonomy (NCBI): domain Eukaryota; kingdom Metazoa; phylum Chordata; class Mammalia; order Primates; family Galagidae; genus Galagoides; species Galagoides demidoff. The sequence continues at coordinate 5,680 of CAUYQV010133555.1, read as the reverse complement.
AGAGACAATCCCTGCTCTAGTGGGACAGCTGACAACAAGTAAACAAACTAGAGAAAAGGGGAAACACTATATACTGGTAATGCTGTGATTAAAATAGAGTAAGCAATAGAAACTGAGGGCTGCTTAGACTGGTGATTAGGGACAGCCTCACTGATAAGGAGACATCTAAGTTGAGATCTGTTACCAAGAAAGAGCCCACTATGTGAACCTCTGGAGAAGAGCATTCCAGGCAGAAAGCACAGCTAGTGCAAAGGGCCTGTGGCAGGAATGAGATTGGTGGGTTTGAAGAGAGCAAAAGTCTGTGTGATTGGAGTGTGATTAGTGAGAGAGAAGATGGTTAACAGCATGGGAGTAGAGGCAAGGAATCTGAATTTCACTCTACGTGGTAGTCCACGTGGAGTCTTAGCAAAGTGAAGGGATCATGCTGGCTGCTATGTGGACGAGTGGACACAGAAAGACTGCTGTGGCAGTATCCAGGTGAGCAATGACAGTGTCTTGTAGTAGGAAGTGTTTTGGAAGCAGAGCCAACAAAAGCTTGTCAATGGGGTGGTGGAGGCTCGGCACGTATAGCACAATGGTTACAGTGCCAGCCACATACACCGAGGCTGGCAGGTTCAAACCTGGCCCAGGCCAGCTAACACAACATTGAAAACTACAACAAAAAATAGCCAGGCACTGTGGCAGGCACCTGTAGTCCCAGCTACTTGGGAGGGTCAGGCAAGAGAATTACTTAAGCCTGAGAGTTTGAGGTTGCTGTGAGCTGTGACACCATAGCACTCTATCGAGGGTGGCATAGTAAGGCTGTCTCAAAAAAAAAAAAAAAAGAAAGCTAAGGACAGGCACAGTGGCTCATGCCTATAATCCTAGCAGTCTAGGACACCAAAGCAGGAGGATTGCTTGAGTTTCGGAGTTCAACACCAGCCTGAGCAAGAGTGAGACTCCATCTATACAAAAAAAAAAAAAAAAATAGAAAAAATTCTTGAGCCCAGGAGTTCGAGGTTGAAGTGAACTACGATTGTGCCACTATACTCTAGCCCCTATCTCAAAAATAAATAGGAAAGGAGAGGAGAGGAGAAAGAGAGAGAGAGAGACTTAGATAACCTGTCAAGAAAGAAAGAAAGAAAAACAGAAAAAACAAGGAAAGAAAGGGGGACTTAGATAACCTGCCAAGGGTACACCAGTGAGAGCTGAGGTTCAATCCAGAAGGGCAGAGTTCAGAGCTTTGCCCTCAGCTGCTGTGCTTACCCCCTCCCTCAGTGACTATGTGTATGGGGCCATTTAGGGCAGGGCAAGTAGGCGAGGTTGAGGTCTGGGACCCCAGAAATAGGGCAGAGTCCTACCGGAGCACAGCTGCCCTGCCCAGAGTGCCCACAGTGATGTCAGGAAGGCCGTCGCCACTGAAGTCTAAGCCACCAGCCACGGACGTGCCAAAGTAATGGAGTCCGGAGGTCACTGTTGAGGCTTGGATCCTCTGTAGAGGGAGAAACACAAGGTGTGGAGATGAGAGAAATTCTTCCAAATTGGCCACCATCCAACCCCAGGGAGCCCTTAATCTAGAAACAGGAAAGAAGGGCAAGCTTTCCCAGAGGAAGTGGCATCTGAATAGAGCCTCAAAAGGCAGTTGGGACTTGATAGGGGAGACTGAAGGAAACAGTGAAGGTTGGGAAGAACAGGGTCCTCTGAGGAAGCAGCCAGGGGCTACATCTGGGCAATGCAAAACAGGACAGGATTTGGGCACAAGGAGGGCTGATGTGCATTGGTGGGAGGTACATGAGCAAAGAGGTTTTTGAAGAAGTGACATAATCAGGACTACCTATTAGAAATGCCACTGAAGGTACAAGATGAAAAATGGGAAGAGGAAAAAGATGGGGGTGGGGAATCCAGGAGAGGGATGACAATTCCCAAGCTGGGACAGGGGTGGTGGGGATGGAGAGGAATGGCTGAATTCTCGAGAAACTGAACTTATAAGGATGCAGAGACTGACAATATGGAGACTGACAGGCTCATGCCGGCTGTGAGAGTGCCTAGGAACGTCTCAGGTTTCTGGTGTGGGGGATGGAGGGAGATGGGGTCTCATCTCAGAGGAGCAGCAGGTGGGGTGGGGGGAAGATGAGGCTCTCAGTTGGGCAGTGAGAGCGTGAGATGCTTTCTGTAACAGACGTGGTGTTGAGAGGCTGGCAGTGAGCCCTGGAGGTGAGTGTTGAGGCATGGAGGAGTTGGATGAGGGGGGAGCAGAAGCCAGAGAAAGAACTGAAAGAGAGAAGGAAGGACCCAAGGTAGATTCAAAGTGGGAGATCTACACAGGTCAGGGAAGTTGACATATTTGCCACAACCTGAAGGGACTGCCCACCAGCCTAAGGAAAATCTCCTTGCCTTCACTGGGCATCCCCAATGACCCGGAGGCCTGCCCAGCACTTAGGACAGGAGCCAACATGGGGCTTAGGTCCACATCTGGGACAGGTCAGAGTCCCAGAGAGGCAGGACATAGCCCCATGGGTCACCTGCGAGGGGCTGGCAGACAGGCCACCCCAGTGTCCATTGTAGATGTACACGCTGCCGAAGCTGGCACCATCATCTGCCCCAAAACCCTCCAGAGGGGCCCCAATGGCAACATCTGTGAGCTGGTCCTGATTGATGTCCCCCACAGTTGCCAGGGCAAAGCCAAAGCGGGCATCAATGAACCCAGGGTGCCCACTCAGCGTGTGTGCCAAGGAGAAGGAACCATCCTGTAAAACAAACAAACCACTCAGCCCTCAAGGAGGGCCACTGAGCGTCCCACCCAGGAGGCAGGCTAACTGGGCTTGTTGATTCTGAGTCTCCAGCAGGGAGAGCCTAGATGGGGGTGGAGCCTAGAGACTGGGGTCCTTCAGCCTTCACATTCATGGCTAAGGGTGCCAAACTGGCAAATGGGAGGTCTGGGTTCTAGCGTTGGGTCTGGGTCAGTGATTTTCAACTGGTGTGCTGCAAGAGGATCTTAGGCATGCCAAGAAAAAAAATTTAAGACTATTAATTAAATTACTTTCTAAAGAAGTTCAAAGCACAGTGAGTATATTCTTTTGTTTACTCTTTTTTTTTTTTTTTTGAGACAGGAGCCTCAAGCTATCCCCCTGGGTAGAGTGCTGTGGCATCTCAGCTCACAGCAACCTCCCACTCCTGGGCTCAAGCGAGTCTCCTGCCTCAGCCTCCCAAGTAGCTGGGACCAAAGGTGCCCACCACAATGCCCGGCTATTTTTTTTTTTTGGTTGCAGCTGTCATTGTTGTTTGGTAGGCCCGGGCCAGATTCGAACCTGACACTTTGGGTGTACGTGGCTGGCACCTTAGCCACTTGAGCCACAGGCACCGAGCCTACTCTTTTTTTTTTAAATTAACATAAAGGTGCCACAGAAGTTTAACTATAGATTCAAGCATGCCATGAGATAAAAAGGTAGAAAAACACTGATCAAGATAAACTTGAGCAAGTCTCAGCATCAGTAGGGCTTGGCTACCTAACCTGCAAAATGGGAATAGCATTCATGTACCATAGTTACTGTGAGAAACAAGTGAAATCATGCATAAAAAATGTGCTTTGTTAACCATGCAGCTACGTATATGGGGTTTTATCATCAACAATTGCCCTTGGGAGGCACCTCCCCACCTGGTGGCCCTCTGCCCTGTGCACCACCTCATCGCTACAGGCTGGTGCAAGGCAGGACCAGGGCTCTCCCAGCCTTCTTCACTTCTGTGCCAAGCTGAGTAGCCACAGCCTCAGCCAGCCCATGAGACTAGAGACTCTCCCACCTGCTCATTCAGACGGTACACATAGACTCTGCCTTCTTCTCTGTGGATGTGGTAAAATGGAGCAGCCACCAGTAAGAGGTCCGTAGTCCCATCCATGTCAATGTCCACAGGGCACAGCTCAGAGCCAAAATAGGACCCCATCTACAGCCCAAGAGGAATTCAGCTCACAAAGAGGTCCCTTCTCCACCCCTCAACAAGGTTAGACCCCTGCTTCTACTCTTCCCGGACCACCAAATCTGGGTCATTCCAAATCTATTTGCTTACTGGAGTAACACAGAGACAGGGTAAGCACCCCAGTCCCCGACAATGGGGGTAATCACCTGCAATCAGAAACACAGCCACATGGGAGCCACTGAGTTCTACCCAGGGGGGCTGAGCTCTGCCCAGGACGGGAGGGGAGCCACTGTGGGCGCTGGCCCTTTACCTTGGGGCTGCCTGGTCCTCCATCTATAAGGGGGGAAGGTCTTCTCCAGCAGGTACCTGTTCTCCCTCCAGCGTTGGCAGGAAACTGGCCTCACCGCTCTCCTTCTGGAGCTCAAACACCGCCCCACGTTGCTTGTGCCGTGGAGCCCCCGCAACGTAGGAGAGGCCACAGGCCTTGTGCAGCACAGCCACAGCGTAACCTGAGGCAGGAGTGGTGTGACTGTGAACAGATACTCTCACAGGCCCCTCTCTCAGCCCCCACCTTCCCAGTGGTGGGGGGGAGGGGGACCAAAATAGGAGAGAGTGTTTTCTCACCACGTTAAAACTTGCTACCAGTGAGCTTCCACTTTGCACTGTCGCAGTCACACACTGTCCCACCACATAGATGTAGTACCACACACGTATGCATAGTCATATACACAGCTTCGCATACTCATTCATACATATTCACCACCTCCCTTCAGGGCACACACACGCCCAATGCGGACAGAGAAGAAAGGTGAGTGTACACCCACCAAGATTATTAATGGAGGGCCCTGTCCTTCCCTAGGCAGTGGCCCAGGGCCACCTGGTGCTCTACTTCAAGTACCTAGCAGACCATGTCCCCACCAGGAGAGTGATTCTCAACCTCAGGGCCCCAGACCAGGTCCCATCCCTCAGTCCATGTGACCGAGAAGTGCCAGTCCCTAAGTAGTAAGCCTAAATTGCAGCCTACTGCGCAGCCCCCAGTACCTCTCTCAGCCCCGCCCCCACCCACGCAGCTCCAGGCCCCGCCCTCACCCAGGCAGTCTCCAGGCCCCTCCTCCACCTAGGTAGCCTCCAGGCCCCGCCCCCATCCTGGCAGCTTCTAGGCCCCACCCACCCAGGTGGCCTCCAGGCCCGGCCCCACCCTGGCGGCCTCTAGGTCCCACCCCCATCCAAGTAGCCTCCAGGCCCCGCCCTTACCCAGGTAGCCGTACTGCGCAGCCTCAGCGTTTGCCACCGCAGTCTGGTTCAGGAAGCGGCCCCGGCGAGTGTGCGTGTTGTAAAGCAGCGCGCCCCCAGACCAGTCAAAGGCCCCTACGGCACCGAGCAGCACCTGCCCCTGCAGGAGATGAGGATGGGCCCAACTAAGCAGGAGGGACCCAGAGCTCAAGTCACAACAGGTCTACCGGCCAGAGCTGAGAATCTTGCTGGAGGAAGGGGAGTGTTCCATAGCTCAGTGTCAGTGATGCCGGCAGGAAGGGGAGATGGCAAACACAGATTTCTGCCTTGTACCTGTGACCTTGTCAGGGCAACTGTGTCTCCATAAAGTGACCATGGCCCCAGATGTTGAACATTTTTAAAAGTATAATTGAGTGGCTCGGCGCCTGTGGCTCAGTCGGCTAAGGCGCCAGCCACGTACACCTAAGGTGGCGGGTTCGAGTCCCCAGCCCGGGCCCGCCAAACAACAATGATGGCTGCAACCAAAAAATGGCCGGGCGTTGTGGCGGGCGCCTGT
>CAUYQV010133552.1:0-12883 GCA_963574575.1 Galagoides demidoff | reverse complement strand
CCCCCTGGGTAGAGTGCCATGGCATCACAGCTCATAGCAACCTCCAACTCCTGGGCTCAAGCGAGTCTCCTGCCTCCACCTCCCAAGTAGCTGGGATCACAGGCGCCCGCCACAACGCCCGGCCATTTTTTGGTTGCAGCCCTCATTGTTGTTTGGCAGGTCCGGGCTGGGGATTCGAACCCGCCACCTTAGGTGTATGTGGCTGGCGCCTTAGTTGATTGAGCCACAGGCGCCGAGCCGGAGATTAACTTTTGAATCGAGATGGCTTAATAGGTCACTGAGTTATACTGATTATTATTTGGGATAGGGCTGGTGTGGGCTTTGCTTTGAACTGTAATATATAAACTGTAATTTTGGAAATGGATAAACAGAACCATCTTAGAGAGGCTACTCTCACTGTTCTCCAGAATCACTGGCTTTCTGATTAAGTTTGGTAGACATAGCCCCAGCTTTGCATACTGGTTGACAGTGACAGGCAGCCAGACCCTCTTGGGCTAGTAGCAATACTGTTTTAAGTACTCTCGATAACCTTCGCATTTAATCACATCACAATCCTGTGAGTGAGATACTGTTGGGATCCTTGTCATTTTACAGATGGGCAAACGAGACACCAGAATTCACAAACTTATCCAAAGCCCCACAGATAGTAAGTGGTAGATATGGGACTCAAAACAGGCAAAGTGGGAGCCAAGGGGAGGCCCTGGGCTATTCTGGCTCTAAAAAAAGAGAAAGTATCAGTACATACCAGAATCCCAATACACAGATGACCGTCGCAAGACCTTAACTTGAGGCTCAATGAAATCCTGAAGAAAGGATAGTCATACCATTATAAATTGGACTTCTATTTCTTGAAGGTCAAATGTGATGAATTCGATTTTATCTCTAGAAAACCACTAGAATCAATAAAAATATCAGAATAATCACAAGAATTTATGAAAAAACACAAATGTAAGCTTTGTAAACATTTCTTATGTTAAACACTTAACATACATTTGGTTTCTGCATGTATTAAACGCTTTGAAGGTTGTTAAAATAGGAATCAATGAAGTTTGGATTGAAGATAAATTATTTTTCCTAACAGACTTCCCCATAGCAAGCATAGGCTTATGCCACTGCTCTAGGCATCTTAGACTAGAATTCAAAATTAGAGTGATTTGTCTCAATTTTTTTTTCTAATTCAGCGTGATGAATGGAAAATTTTAGCATCAGAAAAGCTGGGAGAAACCATTTCCACCATGCCATCTTTTTGCCTAATCTCTTGTTGTTCTATTCAATAAGACCTTTGCCAATGACCTCTACCTGTTTTGTCAGCATTGCTAATCATTACACTCATTATCAACTACCCTCCTGGTTTTGGTATTTGGAGTTCTGACATACACTACTAAAAATTCAGGCATTTGTATTGATTTGACACCATTATTTTAGAATCTAAATAAATCTGAAATCTAAAAATTATTTGCATATTGATTGCATACTTAAAAAGTTCTCTGCTGCATTTGAATTTTGCATGAAACAAAGTACCCTAGTTTAGAAAGCGTTTCTCTAAAACTCTAGTCTCCTCAAAAAGAGAGAAAAAATGACAATTGATACAATAAAGTTTCATTCACAAGAATAAGTCTTACCTTGTTCAAAGGCTTTCTGCACAAGTGGTATATAAATCTGACAGTTTTGAAATTGGAACAGGTAACTCTGCTTGAAGTAGCTAGTGGTACAAGATAAACCAAAGAAGACACAAATGAACCCAAAATGCTTTCTTTCAGACAAAAAATAAATAACCGTCTCTCTAGAGAAGTATGCGCGCGCACACACACACACATTTTAGTCTCTGAAAGCTGTTCAAAAGTTTCTTCTAATCAGGAGAAACAACTTTATACAATTATTTGGGGATGAAGAATTTTCATTCTTATATTCTCTGATGCAAAAACACAAGAGCCATTTTAGCAACTACATCTGCAAAAAATATGTTTGTTATTGTGGCATCAATGACACATTGCCTTTGTTTGGTTCTATTTTCAGATTTAACTCTTACTGTCTAACAAAGAGAAAATTATATTTTAAAATTTTTTCATGATTATCATTTCTTCTGTAATGTGCTTTAGATACTCTATTAATTTTATCTGTTAATGTGTATTTAAGATTTATATTCTCAACACATTTGCAATTTACTCAAAATTTTATGATGTGTTTATATGTATCTGTGGTGGTGATGTGTTTGTATGTACATTGCTGGCTTTAAAAAGCATTTTATGGATCCTGAGCATGACTTTAAAATATTGCTTATGTTATGCAAATCAAGTGCCAAATGATGTCATTGTCAAACAGGCAAACATTATAAATACAAGATTTTGTTCTTGTTTTAAGATAAATAATGATAAACATGAGGCTATGCTTGCAAACAAAGCTTCCATAGGTCACCTGTATGTCATTTAGAATTAAACTCTGCCCTTTAAAAATAATTTCTGATGCTTTAATATGCACAAGCACTACCTGAGGAGTTTATTGAATTTACGTTCTGATTCAGTAGGTCAGCACTGAGTCATGAGATTTTGCAACAAAATTCATTCAATTTCAACAAAATTCCAGAGGCTTTTGATACTACTGACCCAGGAACTTCTTTTTGAGTAGCAAAGCTTCTTGCAGAGTACTTTGCACCCCACAGTGTGGCTTCAGTCACTCTCAAATGAATGTGAGCGATTGCTGTTGCTACCAAGTCAGGTTCTCTTAGTCCTTGTGATTTGAATAAATGGAGCATTGAATGTGAGGACCAGTGACATAAGATAAGATAGATGTGATGATCTTGATCTTAAAAGTTGGCAGAGGATTTGAATTTACATGAAAGAAAACAGAGAGTTATGGGTTATTAGGAAGGGAGATCTAGGAACCATTCCGGTCATGATAACTATAATGAATCAAAGCAGGAGAAACTGGCTGAGAACATTTTCAGCAAATTCCTTCTTTCAATTAATGCCACTGAAAGAACATGCAGATCAGTCCAGAAGTCTTTCTGGGATTCCTAGAGGCTCTTGCAACCCCAAGAAGCAGTGAGTCCTTCGCCCAGAAAATCTCTACCTGAGTGCTGGGCAGTAGGACCAGCACAGCAATGGAACAAGATACCTGCATTAGCTGCTGTTCTGTCATAGTAGCCTTTAGCATGCACCAGGCCAGGTCAGGTGGCTCTCCTAAACGTTGCCATGGTGCTCACGCTTTTCTATCCATGGAACTAGTCTTACTGCATCATAACCATCTGTTTGCTCACCTGTATCATCCCTTTATGGCCAGAGGGGTTTTGTTGTTGTTGTTGTTTATTTGGTTTTTTCTTTTTCTTTTTTTTTTGAGACAGAGTCTCACTATGTTTAGGGTGACCAGACGTCCCACTTTTGGTGGGACAGTCCCAATTTTTAACAATTTGTCCCGTGTCCCATGGCATTTTAAAAAAGTTCCGATTTTTGGAAAGAATGCACAAATGGGCTGGAGAACTGTAAGGGAATATACAGTTTTCAGCTGCCACGTAGCTATTTCCCCAGGATATGAATTTTATATTATTTTTGTTAATTTTATAATGTTAAACTGTAATAATAACAAATAATTGTTGAGAAGTGATTATTAAGAACTGCTTATCAAAGTTTGCATTGTTGTCAGGCCCAACCCCTGCCCCTCACCTGTCAATGGTGTCCCACTTTACCAATGTTAAAATCTGGTCACCTTAACTATGTTGACCTCAGTAGAGTACCGTGGTGTCACAGCTCACAGCAACCTCAAACTCTTGGACTTAAGCAATTCTCTTGCCTCAGCCTTCCAAGTAGCTGGGACTACAGGCGCTTGCTACAATACCCAGCTATTTTTTTGTTGTAGTTGTCTTTGTTTTTAGCTGGCCCAGGCCAGATTTGAACGTGCCAGCCTTGGTGTATGTGGCCAGCACCCTACTGAGCTACAGGCACCACCTATGGCCAGAGTTCTTAAGCACATGGGTTACTCATCTGCTGTATACCTGGCACTTACCACAGAATCCAATCTTTGGTGAAAACCCATCACTAAAGATTTGCTCAGTAAATGAATGAGACTGTGAATCCTTTTATTCTTTGGTTAAATTAAGAAATGATCTGAAATAGAGTGAATCTGTAACTGTGCTCCAATAGCTGCTTATCTGGTTTTCCATTTGTTTTGTCAGATAAAACATCAGATTTCAATGCCCACCCTCTACCTCAAGGCTCTATTTAACCCACTATAGTTCACCCTGGGCTTTCTGATTCAATGCAGTTCTTGTTCATATACTAGTGAGCAAATTTCATGCAAGCAATGGTAGTAGAGAATCCCTTACATTTTTCTATTTGTCTTCATTAAGCCTTCCCAACTGATGAGGAAAAGATGTGCGTAGATTGGGGAATGAGGTTTGTTTTAAGGTTGCAGGGTTGGTGAGGAAGTTAAGAACCTTCCTCAGCAGCGGAACAAGTGCTCTGATACCTGAGCTTCCCCAGTTAGAACAGCCTACAGGCAACGCGGCAATGCTCACAGTCACTCACTGTCCCAGCTTGCTTGCTGTACTCTCTAATGAGGAGCCTGTGACTCCTGAGCACTCATTGTGTGCTCCATCAGTGCCAAGGAGAGCAGGATCACATGGCACCAGGGACAGCCTCTATATGCAGAACCACAGGCAGTGGAGACATTGTCATTAAATTAAATTATAAGCACTGTAATGAAATATGGAGCAAACAGCCTACTTCATGACCTTCTGGATTGTCACTGGTTCTGCCTTTAATCCACTAACCTTCCTTTTATTTCTTTTGTCTCAACCAGCAAGAATCAGACAGGTGCTTTCTTGGGTATTTCAAGTGTCATCACATCCATGAACTCACCCCACACATGTTCCTATTTCATGAGAAATAGCTACAGCTTCATGTTAAAGAATGTTTCAGACATAATCTTTGAGCCTAAGTGCTCTAAAAATGTCTTTAAATAAATTTTAAAATATTAAGCTGTTGGCTGGGCCCAATGGCTCACACTATAAACCAAGCACTCTGAGAGGCCAAGGAAGGAAGATTACTTAAGGCCAGGAGTTCAAGAACAGCCTGAGCAAGAGTGAAAAAAAATAGAAAAATTAGCCAGGCATGGTGGCTTGTGCCCATAGTCCCTGCTACTCAGGAGAGTGGGGCAGGAAGATCACTTGAGCCTAGGAGCTGGAGGTTGCTGTGAGCTGTGATGACATGACTGCACTCTAGCCCGGGTGATAGAGCAAGATCCTATCTCAAAATAATAATAATAATAAATATATATACATTATGCTTTATTTTGATAAAATTGTCTAAGTATCACATGGATAACTTATTAAGAATGGCAGCAGCATTTAGGTTTATGATTAAAATGGTGCCAAACTAAACACTTTTGATTATTGTAGGCTAATGGCAGGAGTAGAGACCAATGATATGTAAATGTCAATAATTCCTTCTTGCCAAGAAAACACTACAAAGCCTCCTGATCTGTCCAAATAAGGGTGTTACAAACTTCTATTAGAGAAAAGTGGTAAAAAGTTAGTCCTTCCCATGGTATCCGGAAACATAGGCTATGTAAGATAAGAGACAACTGGTGCAATTTCACAGTCATACATTTACTTTGAGATTGGCAATTCAGGTCCAACAAAATAGCATCACCCATAGCATTACATTTATGTCATCAATTTGATATTTTATGGTCTCATGCTTTTAAAATTTTAATTTCTAATTTATTTGATTTCATGCCTTTTTAAAAAATACAAGCAGAGGGAGCTTATCAATACCTTTACATTTACATGTATTTAAGTAAAGTTATCATATAAACAAACCAAGGTTGACGCTAAGAAAACTTTCCCCTCTTAAGAAGCCATCCATACATTAGTCTATACATTAGCCGAGCTGGAGAAAAAAATGGGCATCCCTTGGTTTAAAATGCCATTCTCCAATAAGAAGCACATAGCGAACTTTGAATGAAGCTATGTAGAAGTTTCTATTTGGTGTCTTTCCCAGATCTCCTGTGTTAGGCCAGCACACCCTTTCCCAGCTACTGTGAATGATGGCTGCTAATGGCTCCTGGATGCCCTCCTCTCTGGAGAATAGACCTACAGGCAAAAGGGGGCCCAATGAAAGATTACACCTTCCCCTCCCAATAGACCACCCCACAGCCATTGACTGGCTGGCTGGAGGGTACAAAGGCTAGACTCCTTTGCCTCTAGGTAGGCTCACCTCTGTATGTATTTATGTCCCACCACTCCCATTGGATTGGCAGAAGCTAGACCCATGATGGGAATACATCCTACCTGCTGCTGCTACTTTGTTTCCTTTCTTCTTTCTCTCCTGAAAGCACCCCCCACCCCCGCCATATACACCAAAATTCTTATCTTAGTTTCTGTTTCTAGAAAACCACACCTAGGACTTCCTCCTGATTCATAGAGAACCTATGTGGCACTAAGATATATGGACACTAATAAGGTCTCTATGAAAATAATTCTTCCTTCTCGCCCATTACCATGAATAGAAAACACATATCACGTTCTTCAGAACATGCTGGCAAATATCTCCAAATGAGATTTAATTATTTAAGAGCTCTGGTAGATTGAACATGAGAATTTTTGACTTGTACTTTGTGAGGAAATTTCAAAACCAAAATTGTTCCTTTTAAATATTTCTAAATCTCCAAAACCAAATGACTTCTTTTCCAGATCCAATTAGGAGAAACTTTAATCAGATCTGAGAGATCAGCATCGCCTCAGTCCCCAGGCACTCATTGCAATAGCAAAGTGAACAACGTTTGGATCCTGGAACAAAGGTATCTGGCACCAGCGGACTATCTTTGGCCACTGTGACCACCAAGGCTCTAAGTACAGAGAGTAGAGTCCCAACTACCAGTCACCATTACATTATGTATCATTTCATGATGCTTATAAAAATAGTCACTCTACCCTGTCCTAGAAAAAAAAAAAAAAGAAGAAACTTGTGGAAGTCAAACTGAGTTAATAATAACAGTAGCTGCATGACTAGCTTTTAAGCTCTGTGTGTCAATTACTATACAAAGAGTTTCATAATTATTATTTTTTATTTAATTTTCACAACTTCCCTGTACGGTGAGTACTATCTGCACATCAAGTGAGGGTTAATTTTTCTCATGTTACAAGAAGTATGGAGGTAAGCTGACCATGTCCAGTAGCAGCTTCCTGAAATGATCAATACCCCAGTATCCCTCCATCACTCTCTTCACCATCCTGGATTTTGGCTTTCATCCTAATGGCCCTGAAATGGCTGATGCATCTCCAGGTGCCACATCTGTAGTCCAAGCAGGAAGAATGGACAGAAGCCATGTATTTTCTCTAGGGTTGATTTATTCCAGAAGGCAAGTTCTTTTCGGGGATTTCACATTCGAGCTATTATAGCAGCATTTCAAAATATGGTGCATTTATTAAAATAAAGTACATCCTTGTTTTCCTGGAATAGTCCTGGTTATACCTGGTTATGCCGATAGTAACAGTATAATCATTAATAAGGTCCCTTTTAGCCTCAAGTGTTCATGTTTGGATGACAAATTATATAGATAACCTTTCTATAATAGAGATGACAACTGAAGTGTTGAGCAAACCAACCTTTAGTATCTGTTGTACTCCAGCAACTAAAATAATTGAAAATCAATGTAAATCTTAATTTACAATCTTTCATGAAAACACCAAAGGAGTCTATATTTATAACGCTCTAAACTCCTTCCAAATTTTCTTTCTCATTACTCTTGCTGTCAATATATTATGCACGCATGGCTGGTGCCCTAAAGTGCCTCTCCTCTTCCATTCCAAGATTCAAAAAATCCTCTTTCTAATTCTGTACAGCTGCCCTTCTCTCCTCTGCCATACTGTGCCTGGTGCAGGGCTCTGTGATGACAGTCTTCATGGCCTCTCTGCTTGTTTCACTTTTCTCCCTGCCCTGCTTCATGGTAGGCTGGAATCTACAGCAGCTGCCTCCTGCCTCCTCTCCCACTGAAGAGGCACTGCTATGCACAGACACCTGCAACAGCGTGAGAGTCAATCTGAAACGAAGCAGGAAAGTGTCCAGAGGAGCAGACCTGGACTCCTGTCCTATGCCTGGAACCCATTCTACCCATGGAATTCCAGAAATGTCAAGTGAAAAATCTTGTTCAAGTCTATTTGAATCAGGTTCTTCTCATAAGTAGAGACATCCTGGCAAATACACTGATTTCTGTACAACTCAGGAAGTCCCAGAATAGAATATTCTATCCTTTGATGGTAGCAGGAAGAAGATAGGTTTAAAATTATTGAAGTTAATAATTTTCATTCTTGTTTCCTATAATGTAATGGATTTTTATTTTGTTCTTGCTAAAAGTGTGTAACAGCCCATCAACCCTAAATGGATTAACAAGCTGTGATATATGCGTACCATGGAATACTATTCAGCCACAAGAAAAGATGGAGGCTTTACAACTTTTATGTTTACCTGGATGGAGTTGAAACACATTTTTCCTAGTAGAGTATCTCAAGAATGGGGGGAAAATTCCAATATACTCAATACTAATGTAAAACCAATATATAAATAACTACATGCCCACATGAAAGATAAAACATAGACAAAGTCTGGAAAGAAGGAGAGGAGAGAAGGGAAAAGGGAGGGGGAAGAGGGAGGGCAATTAGTAGGATCTCACTTAATATGCGCATTGGGAGGGTATTCAGCATAACCCCTGGGTGAAGGGATGAACTACAACTTGAACTTTACTTAGAATTGAAAACTCTCATATTAATTTGTAATTTAAAAAAAAGTTTATAACAGGAAACCACAATTTAATTGGGTTTTGTTTTGTTTTTTGAATAATTGGAAGCAGAAACTCTTTAATTTGGGAGTAAATGTGTTTATTGTTTTCTAAAAGTGATGGATGTCAGACATTCTGTGCTGAACCAGTTTCAAACCAAAACCAATGCCTCATTAAGCTGGTGTTGGTGGGGGAGAAGAGTCAAGTCTCCTTAATGGAGAAAAAAGTACGTGTACATAGTGAGGATGTGTGATGGGATCCTATGAACCCATAGGGAAGGAAAAAGTGAAGCAGGATGGCTGAGATACTAACTTGGCTCCAGAAATATGAAGGTTTCGTCAGAGGCTCCTTTGAAGTCCAGATACTCTTACTGGCACGGCCTAGGTACTACAGCTCACAGAAGGGTTACTGGCCATCCCTCTGATAAAGGAAACCAGTGGAGGGAAGGGATCTGGTGCAGAGAAGTGGCCAATGGAGAATACCAAAAGCATGAATGACAGGACCCAAATGGAAAACTGTCATGTGAACTGGTCTTTCTACTATGGACAATCTTTCAGAAACAGGATACAGAGATAGAGGGTCAACCTTATAAAGAGCATTAGACTGACTACTGCAAACTTAGAACATAGAGTCAAAGGCAAGTTGGGGAGGATCTTAGTCAGCTTTGCTGCTATAGCAGAATGCCATAGATTATGTGGCACAAATAACACATTTATTTCTTATAGTTCTGGAGGCTGAGAAGTCCAAGTCAAGGTACTGGCTGATTTGCTTCCTGGTGAGGCCGCTCCTCCTATCTTGCAGACTGATGCCAGAGAAGAAAGAATACCATCTCTTCCTCATTTTATAAGGGCACTAATCCCATCATAAGGGACCACTCTTACAACCTAATCTGACTATAAATCCCTTCCAAAGACCCCCTGTCTTTATTAATACTATTACATTGGGGATTATGGTTACAACATCTAAATTTTGGAGGGATACAGATAGTCCAAAGTCCACATCAACCTGCATTCATCTGCACTGTGTTTTTTTTTTTTTAATTTTTCTCCTGATTATAATGTTTGATTCTTAAAAAATAGTAGTTGTGTGTGTTTGGAATTTTCTTTGTCTTTTTATTTCTTTCTTTCTTTTTTTTTTTTTTAACAAAACAAGCCATATCAATGGACCCTTCATTTGACCTGCATTTATATACTCCATTGGGTAGCCTAACTATTGAAACTATACCCCATAAATCAATTCATGACCATTTTCCTAGTAGTCCTCAGCTAACTTGTTGGCATACTACCTGTCCTAGTAAATAAAATCTTACTAAAGAAAGCAACCACTCTAAAAAGAAAAGGATAGAGGAAGAAAGACAGAAAAGGAAAACCATGAGAGTTAGATGTAGAAGTGAGGACAGTGGAGAGTTAAAAAAGGAGAAAGAAGGTCAGTACAATAGATGAAAGAGGAGAGAACCACCTCAGAAAGTAGAAAGACTTATTGTATTAACTCAGGGATGTTGAAAAGAATAAAATGCACATAACTGGCTTTGAACTCCCTGCTCAGAAAAATAGATGCTATTTAAACACAGCATCCTATCTATTGCATTTCTCACAAGGCATACAAAATGAGTACTTAGTCATTTCAATAGTTGAACAATGCTCTATTATCAAAATGAAAATAGATTTAAACTATTAAATGTCTTCACTCACCCAAAGCATTTGTATATATGGCAAAGCTATTTGCACCAGTGGATATAATTTTGACATGGATTATTATATCAATTATCTCACATTTGTTACGAGTGACAATGGGATACTAAATGCAGAAAAGAAAGTAATGGCTTGAATTCTAGGGTACAGACCAATGGTAAAGAATAAAATATTATTTTATATATACTGAACACCAGCAGTGTGGTTAGTATTGGATACAGATTCAGATTCCATTTAAGATTCACTGCCTTGAAACCTAAACAGGCAAAGATGATCTTTCCCAGGAGAGAAAGCCAGGTGCCAACCAGCAGGAAACAGGATTGTTTTATTTCTGCAGAGTTACAAACACAAAGCCCACCTTGGTATATAGCTGCTGACAGGACTTGTGAAGTCACGCAACCTATCCTCACTTTCAGTTTCAATTGTGATTCCCAATTAAACTGGAAAAGAATAAAACTTTTATTTTAATAACTAGAATGAACCTTTGGTAAATTTATAGGCAGCCACTAGAAATACTGGACCAGTGATGAACAAGGTATCACCTGGAGACAATCAAGCTTCCCACTCAATGTCAAAGCTCAATGTCAAGGCCATTCTTGCAATATTTACTCCTATGTAATTCTCCTTCCCACTCCCAGCAGTCTCTGAAAAATACGCAACATAGAGGCATTCCTGGAGGTGGATACTTCCAACAGGGTAGTGTTTTTGTTAGAAAGTATCTATGTCTGATATGTGTTTAATATCTGTCCATCTCTGTATGTTTTACCCACATGAGTATTAGACACAATTCCCAATCTGGCAAGTGTAGAGTTATTACAATCAACAACTATGACTCAAAAGGCCAAGGAAGTAATGAATACTAGACTGATAATTTTAAGTAAATATGAGTGTCTATTAAGTGTTGTGTTAGCAGAAGAATCAGATGGGGTTTCCTGCCCTAAAGAATCTCTGTATTGGGAGGAGATTAACACATCAACCACTGTTGTCCTGTTGTAGGTGAAAAAGAGAAGGTGACTAAGGTATTTAAGATGTTAGCCCTGTTCAGTTCAGATGCACAAAACAGCCTCAGATATAAATTAATTTCCTCATGATTCAGATGATAAAACCTGAGGTATTGGGGTAAAGTCCCTGCCTAAGGTCACCGTGATGATAATTAAGGGAGTCCTGAAAATATCCTCTCAATATAAAATGTTCTTCAAGAAACAGGGCATGGAAAGAGAAATGGGGGCGGGGAGAGAAAGAGAGAGAAAGAAAGAGAAAGTAATGTTAGAAGAAGGGAGGACCCAAGACAAAAACCTCTGTCCTATTCTTTCTCTACCACCTCACTCTATTCATTTGTCATATCTGCTCTGCTGAATCCCAGGAAAGGAGTGAGGGATATTTTAATAAAACAAACAAATTCTTAAAAATAGTTGGAGATCCAACATCCTTGGGCAAAGCCCAAAGAGATGGCAGGATTCCAGCATAAATGAGAACAGAAGGTGGTCTGAGGGTGTTTCCCTCTCTTCCCCAGAGATAAAGGCAGGTGCCAACCAGCAGGAAACAAGGAAGTAGTATTTTATTTCCATGATACTATATACAGAAATCCCCCAAGAGAGGGGGCAGATGGAGAGAGGGAGAGAAGGAGGGAGAGTTGATAGAATTGGTTTATAGGATCACGGAGGCTGTCAAGCCCACAATCTGCGAGGTATATCAACAGGCCAGAGGCCTAAGGAAAAGCTAATGTTGCAACTTGGATCCAACAGCTATCTGCCAGCAAAATTTCCTCTCTTCAGGGACGTTAGTCTTTTCTTTAATGCTGATTGGATGAGGTCCACCTATATTATGGAGGGTAATCTACTTTACTCAAAGTTTACCAATTTAAATATTAAGGTTTACCAACTCACGTGACTGGTGCCTTGCCTGGAAGACTCCAAAACCAGGGATCTGGAAGAGCTGTGGCTCCTCTGGCATCTCTGTAGTTTCATATGGTCTCTCCAACACAGAAGATTCATGGTAGCTTTATAGATGCAAGCAGAAGCTGTTCTGATCTTAAAACTTGGGCTCAGAAGTTATACAGTTATCACTTCTTCCATAGTGTAAGAACTGAGTCAGTCACAAAAGCCTCCCACAGTCATATGAGCAGGGGACAGAGACTTGACCTCTTGATGAAGGGAGAACTTGACCTTCTTGATGAAGGGAGAACAAGTCCTGGTATAGCACACAGAAACAAAAAGTTGCTGCAGGCATTTTATTTTATTTTATTTTATTTTATTTTATTTATTTATTTTTAATTTGCTTTTTATTAGATCATAATTGTGTACATTAATTCTCTCATAGGATACAGTGTGTTGCTTCTATATGCAGTTTGGAAAACTCTCATCCAAGTGGCTAACATAGCCATCATGTCTTTCTCATAATTGTTATGTTAAGACATTTAT
>CAUYQV010133551.1:0-13358 GCA_963574575.1 Galagoides demidoff | reverse complement strand
GGGCGTTGTGGCGGGCGCCTGTGGTCCCAGCTACTTGGGAGGCTGAGGCAGGAGACTCGCTTGAGCCCAGGAGTTGGAGGTTGCTGTGAGCTGTGATGCCATGGCACTCTACCCAGGGGGAAAGCTTGAGGCTCTGTCTCAAAAAAAAAAAAAGATCATCAAAGCGTTAGAGCACTCAGAAGCTCAATCTAACTCAAACAAGTTCTGCTTCCTGAAACACACTTACCTGGCTGGTCCACAAATAAGGAAGCCAGGGGTGTGGCTTTCTGATTTTTTATTAAGAGCGTTGACCAAGGACTGTTGCCATCCGAGAGAGGTCTTATCCTATAAGAGAAAAATGTCTATTTTTATACAAGAGAACCACATGATACACGAATTAGGTGTTGGTTTCTATGTGCCAAGGATATTTTTTAGGTAGTAAAGAGAACATATTTCTATTCTGAGTTTTGAAGAGCTAACAAGGTACAAATAAAATGAGACAGAAACAACATCAGAAAGACTTTTAACTGTTTAACTAAATAATAATTAGTTTAGGATGACAAATTCATTAAAGTAGTGTTCAGACATCTCTGCGTTGATTTACTTGCTTTCTGCAAGTGAAGCCTGGTCCACATGCTATTACTGACACAGGCACTGCCACCTGCCACGCGCGGGCACACGGGTTTCTGCCGGATATCACACATGCTGTACCTTTCTTTGCAATCAGTTCTTTCTTTTGTTTGAATCGAATTTGGTCCCCACGTACAACCTTTTTTCTTGAAATTCCTTTTCACATCGTCAAATTCTTCTTGCCGAAAGACTGCGTTCCGTCCCCAAGTTCTATTGCTTTCATCTGAAGTCACTAAACAGAGAATCATCATTAACCCATGTTAGCTTTAAGAAAAGTTCAATGAACGAAAACAGTTCTAAAACTGCCTTACTCCAAACTTAAAAACAAGGAAGAAATGACCGTCAGGTCAAAAACAGCTCTGCGAATAGTAACAGGATGAGGACGACCACGCCTGGGGCCTGCACTGACCGTGCCAGGCACGACTCTAAGAGCATTATATATATGTAGCCCTTTTAAACCACAACCATCATCCCAATTCAGACATACACAACCTGAGGCTTGAGGAGATTAGGGAATTTGTCCCAAGTCCCAAGTGGCAGGGCCAGAGCGGGGATTCAATCCCAGCCAGCGAGGCTCCGGAGCCCATGCTAAACCTCATGTTATACTGAACCATGCACACAGGGGACATCTACAATGGGAGGGACAGGGACACACACAGGAGGACAAAGGAGGCTTTGGAGCACCCAGGTCAGATTGAAGATGAGCAGCGATCAGGTTAGAGAACTCGGGTCAAAAGTTCCTACACACAAAGCTGGTCCTGTTGGAACGTCTGGATGAGGACGTCTTCCCCTGACCTCTGAGAATGAGTGCGAGGACACTCCTCCTCACGCTTCAGGTGGTTCTCAGCCTTCCTAACGCCCCAACCCTTTAACACAGGTTGAGAACCACTGCTCTACGGGGTTGGAATTTATTTGCAATCCCAAGGATTCACTTTAGCACGAATCTCGGGCTCAGCCAGCCCTACCTAGTGCCACTTCCTCCCTTCCATGAGGCGGTGTCCCAGGGGCAGAAGGTGAGGACGCAGGGAGGAGGGAACAGCTGGGCAACCCACCCCTGTTCCTTGACTGGCACTGGGAGACCAGCCCTGAACCCCTTTCTGGATCCTCTGATTAAGCCCTTACTCTATCTAGGCAAAGGCAGGGTACAAAGTACAGCTCTATGAGAAATGCATTCTCAGAAAGACAAATCAATTGTGATAAGAGATGGTGCTTAAGTTCTAAGAATTGCAGAATCATTTAGATCCCATTTCACCACAATCCACAATGGTGAGGATCCTGGGCTACGGGAGCTTGCAAGAGAAATCTCTGCTGGTGCCAAGGTTTTCATTACCAAAGAAAGGGGCGGGGTGGGGGGGACACTTCAGTTCAGCCTTCACTTGAGGAAATTTTCTTTCAGAATTTTTTTCCCTCCAAATAAAGACAGGTGAGCAGGAGAGAATTAAGTTTGGTAAAGACAGAAGCTCCAAAAGAACGGCTTGCTATGGAAATTTAGTCTAAATACCACATTACCTACAGATGAACACAGGGTTCTGGTGCTTAGCCTGCTTTAGGAGGTTTATTTGGACTCAGTTAAAAAAAAAAAATCAGTATTTTCTTATCTCCTTCCACTCAACTCTGATTCACAGCTGCACCAAAACTCTCAACGTGCAAAGAAAAAAGCCAAGCAAAGCAGCTGTGATGTACCCTCTCCTCCCAATACTTGTTCAAAAACCTAAGGAATAGGTTTTTGGATAGGAATATAAGGAATTCGCAGTGTTAAGTTGGTCAAACTTACAGTGATTAAAGTCAAATCCCACAAAAGCAAAAACATTCTTTTCCCAATTTTTGTCATTGCTTTACAAGACAGGGAAAGCCATGGAAGTAATCCTGAATTCCTGATTTCATTTTTCAAAATATCCAGAATAAATGACTGATGATGTGATGAGGTAATATTAATTATGCATGCAAGTGTTTCCAGAATGTCCCAAGATGTGCAGTGTTTCACTTTCTACTCTGGGGCCTGGTCACATTACAGTTGCATGGGACCTAAAATTCATTTGTGGTTAGTATTAAAAAAATGAGATAAAGGGGGCGGCTCCTGTGGCTCAAAGGAGTAGGGTGCTGGCCCTATATACCGAAGGTGGTGGGTTCAAACCCAGCCCCGGCCAAAAACTGCAACAATAACAACAAAATGAGATGAAGGGAACTAAGCCCAGATTTTGTTTCCCAAACAGCTATGGCGTACACGAAAGGTCACGTGCTCGCTTACAACCTGCTATAACAATATGTCTGCTCGACTTAGATCCAGGTCAGGTAAACTGTGGTGGTAGAGGAGGCTCACACTGTATGGCGCGGAGCCGGGGCAGCATGGTGGGGCTGCTCGGGGGGCTGGAAACACTGCTGTTCAGACTCCTCCGTTTGTCCAAGTTGGGAGAGGCCTGCACGGTTATCTTGTGCTGGAAATCTGTTGAGTACAAAAAAATAACAAAAAACTAAGAACTGATATTTCATGGTATTGTGTTAATTTCATAGCCATGTCTTTGACACACAGTAATAAAGTGAAAATTGCCAGATGGTAACTACAAAGTGTATTTCGGAGGCTGTTTCTTGCTTTGGTTTCTTACTTGTCAGAGCGCAAGGCAATGAATAATGATTCCGAATTTACCTGTTAGGTACAATGAGATAGGAAGAGAATGAGAGAGAAAAATGAAATATTAATGAATCCCTGGAAAATTTACAATGGCCTGGGAAGAAACACTTACCTGCCTTCAGTATGAGGTAGATTAAAACAAAATTGAGATAGAGCACCGGGAATTAAATGAGTCAGGACTCCCTCACCAACTGTGGAGCTCAAGCTAGTAAGGGACCTCTGTGACTCAGTCTCCTCATCTGTGAAATGGGAACGGCGGTTTTTCACAAGGGGAGTTGTGATGCCAACTGAAATTGTAGGCGGAGAGCACGCTGCGGTCCAGGCACTGTATAAAGGCTAGTAACTATAATGCGGCAGAGACGTGCCAAGAACCGTGGGCGCACACGGGAGAAAGAGGGAAATTACCAGAAGCAAAAGGAGAACGTCTGAGGAAACTCTGTAAACTGTCAGGAAAATCATCGCAACCTTGTAAAAGACTACGGTGTTCCTTCAGCGCGGTGCCAAGTTCAACCTTTGATCGATTGCTTTCTGACTTGGGATAGTTTTACGACTCGGTGGGGCAGAGGTTAACTTGTAGATTTTGTCTGGTGATGATGCAAATAATTTCCGTCTGGGGAAAAAGACAAGCCTAAAGGTTATGGTTCATTTCCAAACGGGGCATCAGGCAGGTTTGAATTTAACCCAGCAACCTAATCTGGACATTCCTTTATTAAATTGTCCATGAACACCCAGCGCCTTAAATTCTCCTGGGAACTGGTTTTATCTAGTTCCTGACTAATTAATGAATTTAATAAAATCTTATCAAAAATAAGTGTTCATTTCATATTTGCAAGAGAGCTAAAATTTGCCTTTTTGGAAAATAACTTTGATGAGACCCCTGGTATTTGCGATAAGGAGAATCTGGAATTTGGTAGGCAAACAAAGCCAACTGTCCATTTGGTTATGCTAGAAATCTAAATATTTTTCTTGATATTGTCATCTCCCTGACCCTACATATTCACTAACCACAAAATATGGAACTTTTGTGTTATATATTTTTCTTTTAGATTCCAGGTTCTAGAGTTAGCACACCTGGATGTGAATACCAGTTCTACCACTTGCTAGCCTATCAACTTGGGAAAGTAACTTAACCTCTTGAAGTTTCAGTATTTTCATTATAAAAATGGAGAAGAAACAATTATTCCTAATCCTAACACTGTGGGAGGCCAAGGCGGGTGGATGGCCTGAGCTCACAGGTTCAAGACCAGCCTAAGCAAGTGAGAGAGACCTTGTCTCTAAAAAACAGCCGGGCTTTGTGACTGGCTCCTATAGTCCTAGCTATTCAGGAGGCTGAGACAAGACAATCGCTTGAGCCCGAGAGTCTGAGGTTGCTATGAGCTATGATGCCATGGCACCAATGGCTACAAAATGAAACTGTCTCCCAAAACAAAAAGAAAAAAACAATTATTCCTATTTCATAGGACTGCTAGAAAAATACAAAGAAATATTAACCCTTAATACAGGGTTTAGGATGTAATAAATGCTTACTAAAAGTTGGACATGCATTCTCTTCTCTACCTGTCCACTGCTCTCCTGTCTTGCCCAGGCTGCTGTCACTACATTCCTTACATCCATCTTCCTGCACACACACTTAGTCCCTTGAGTCTGTTCTGCAGAAGCAAGCTGCATTTTAAAAAAATATTTCACTGACGTATCGTAGATGCACACACATTTTTGTGGGTACATGTGATATTCTGATACAATGTCAATGACCATACTGGTAACTATGACATCACCTCAAACATTTATCTTTTCTTTGTGTTGGGAACATTATAATGGTTGTTTTCTAGCTATTCTAACATGCAACATAAATTACTGTTAACTATAATTTCCCTATTGTACTACTGAATACTAGACTTATTTCTTCTAACTATATGCTTGTGCTCCTCAATCAAATGCTCTGAGTCTTCCCTCCCAGCCCCCATTCCAGCCCCATAACCGCCGTCCCACTCTCTACCTCCATGAGATCAACTTCTCTAGCTCTGACACGTGAGTTAGAACATATGCAATTTGTCCTTCTGTGTCTTGCTTATTCATGTAACATAATGATCTCCTGTTTCATCCAGGTTACTACAAATCATAGGATTTCAATCTTTTTATGGGTGAATAACATTCCATTGCTTTTAAGTGTTACACTTTCTTCAACCTTCCCCATCTCTCACCCTATACAGAAATCAACTCAAAATGGAATAAAGATTTAAATGTAGGGTGGCGCCTGGGGCTCAAAGGAGTAAGGCACTGGCCCCATATGCCCGAGGTGGCGGTTCAAACCTAGCCCTGGCCAAAAACTGCAAGAACTGCAAAAAAAAAAAAAAAAAGAGATTTAAATGTAAAACTAGAAACTATAAAAGTACTAAAAGAAAAGCCTGGGGAAACACTGTAAGACATTAGTCTTGGCAAAGAATTCTGGGGTAAGACCTCAAAACTATGGGCAACAGAAGCAAAAATACGCCAATGGGATCACATCAAGCCAAAGTGTTTGCCCAACAAAGGGAAGAGACAACCTACAGGATGGGAGAAAAATGTTTACAAACTACACACCTGATGAGCGACTGAGAGATTAATAACCAGCATAGGTGAGGAATTCAAATAGCTCAAAAGCCAAAAAAAAAAAAAAAATCCAATTTAAAAAATGGGCAAAAGACATGAATAGGCATTTCTCAAAAGAAGACATACAAATGGCCACCAGGATAGGACAAAAAGCCCAACCCCACAAACCCTAAAAAAGGCAAATCAAAACCACAGTGGGATACCATCTCACCCAGTTAGATGGTTATTATCAAACAGGCAAAAAATAGCTCCTGCAGGTTTTAAATGTAGGACTGGCCACATCACTGCCTTCAGAGGCTTCTGATTGTTCTTAAGTTACAGATTAAAACTGCAATAAAGTCTATGAGCCCCTACAGATCTGAGTCTCAAAAAATAGCTCCTGCAGGTTTTAAGTGTACGACTGGCCACATCACTGCCTTCAGAGCCTTCTGATTGTTCTTAAGTTACAAATTAAAACTGCAACAAAGTCTACGAGCCCCTACAGATCCGTGTCTGGGTTCTTGATGTTCCCTCCTCATCTTGCCTCATTCTCTGGCCTGGCCTTGTGGTCTAAATCAGAGGTCAGCACAGTTTTTCTGGAAAGTACCATGTTATCACCATGTGTCCTGTGACCTCTACAATCTGTCCCAGCTGCCCAACTCTGCCAGTGTAACGGGAAACCAGCCCCAGACACATAAATAAATGTGTTCCCGGAAACATTTCTTTATGGATACTAAAATTTCAGTTTCAGATAATGTCAGGTATCGGGAAATGTTACTCTTCCTTTGATTTTTCACCAAGTATTTTAAAATGTAAAAAACTATGGGCTGTTCAAAACAGGTATAGGCTGGACTGGGCCCATGGGGCATGATTTGCTGACCGCTGGTCAAACCACACTGGACTTTCTCCAATTCCTGGAAGAAACCAAGCTTCCTCCCACTTGTGTATTTGGTAAATTCCCACATCAAGTCTCTATTTAAATGTTGCTTCTTAAAAAAGCCTTCCTCTATTACCTTAGACCAAGTTCCATCTCTGCACTAATCACTGTCACATGGCTTTCCCCTCACAGTAGTTAATAATTATAGCAAGTAAATAAGCATTGGTTTAATTATTAGCTTAAGCTCTGCTGCCTCCCCCAGAACTATCAGGGAAGTTCTCCATGGGCAGAGACCAGGATAGTCTCAGCCCTGTTACAGCCTCTGCCAAACTGGCCCAGTGTCTTGAACAAAAAAGGGGCTTAGAAAGCTTTGTTGAATGAATATTTCCTCTGTGAAGACTTTAAGTGACGTGAGACAGAGAGCACATGTATCTTATCACAGCCGCCAGCACTCGGGACACGGTAGCTCCTCAGGA
Organism: Galagoides demidoff; assembly: GCA_963574575.1. Classification (NCBI taxonomy): domain Eukaryota; kingdom Metazoa; phylum Chordata; class Mammalia; order Primates; family Galagidae; genus Galagoides; species Galagoides demidoff. Next base: position 6,199 of record CAUYQV010133551.1, on the reverse strand, counting down.
GTTTGTCAAATGAGAGAGGTTACAAGGCTTATCAATGACTCAAAAGGGGCTTCATGTCAATTGCTGAAAAATATGTAGCAAGTGGGGTTGGACTGGCAGAAAATGGAACCAAGGTCCCAGAGGGAGGCTTTCTCCATCTACCAAACAAGAAATCCGGACAGATTTGACCAGGACACGGTGGTCTGGGTCAAGGAGATGATGAATACAGGAAAAGAGCTCAGGAGGACGGGAGGACTGGGTGGATCAGGAGGACAGGAGGACTGGGTGGATCAGGAGGACGGAAGGACTGGGTGGATCAGGAGGACGGGAGGACCCGGTGGATCAGGAGAACTGGCTGGATCAGGAGGACGGGAGGACTGGGTGGATCAGGAGGACGGAAGGACTGGGTGGATCAGGAGGACGGGAGGACTGGGTGGATCAGGAGGACGGGAGGACTGGGTGGATCAGGAGGACAGGAGGACTGGGTGGATCAGGAGGACGGGAGGACTAGGTGGATCAGGAGCACGGGAGGTCTAGGTGGATCGGGAGGACGGGAGGACTCGGTGGATCAGGAGTACGGGATGACTGTGGTGCACCGGAGGACTGGGTGGATCAGGAGGACGGTAGGACTGGCTGGATCAGGAGGACGGGAGGACCGGGTGGATCAGGAGCGGGGGAGCGGGTGGTAAAGGAAACAGCTATGCAACCCCCTGCTCAGAAGTTGGTATTTTAGATTAGAGTGGTTTGTAGAAGGCTCTGCTGGCCACAAAAAAGGAAATTCTCTGTCCACTTCTGCAGCAGGAAGGGCCCTCTGATCTGCAGCAGAAGGCAGAAGCCAGGCCAAGAACAAAGCCACAGGATTTGAATGACAAATTTTTTGGAATAAATGATGGGACAAGAGATTCTAAGCACAGGTCAGGGAGCCAGCACGGAGCTCGTGCAAAGCCCCAGGTGAGTAAAAGATGCACCGCTGGGTACTAACAGTACTAAAGCTCAGGGAGCTTCTGAAAACGCATACGGACATTCACTTGTTGTGTAATGAAAGGCACTCTATGTTTTAAACCTAAAAAATAGTCCCAGCTACTTGGGAGGCGGAGGTAAGAGAACCGCTTGAGCCCAAGAGTTTGAGGTTGCTGTGAGCTGTGATGCCACAGCGCTCTACTGAGGGCGACACAGTGGGACTCTGTCTCCAAAATAAACAAATAACATTTCTTATTATCAACATTCTGTCCCTATGAAGTGGGGAAAGATTGAGTCTGTCCCAGTTAAACATTCAGAAAAACTACCAGTGAAGTGCTGAAGCACCTGTGCCTAGCGCTCATTGTCCCTGTATACAGAAGGGGCCAAGAAAACATGAATACACATCGCAAGAAAAGAAAAAACCGTAATAATGGCTGTTCTCTTGTACACTGTGTTTTATCTCTTGTAATTGCAGAAGCCAAACATGACTCGAGTATTACGACTGGGCTCACATGTTTCTGGCACACTCTGGTATTTGCTGGAAAACAACAGCTCTCAAGATACCTGCTCATGGCGATGACAGGGTGGTCACAGGCTTCTGAGTAAAAGAGACCCCAGCATTTTGGTTGGTAGTATTGATATTTCCTAACAAAGTTAAGGTAGCCCCAGTGGTGACAATCACTTGCAGGTGAAAAGGAATATTATTTCTGAAGAATCGTGGTAAGGACTTGCTCCCTCCCAACCATGCGCTCTTGCACACCCATGGGTGGCTGGTCTCCTAGGCTTTGGCACTTCTCAAGTCACTGCAGGTAGGACACCACCGCTTCGGAGACATTCCAACCTTCAGAGGCTTTATGACCTCTTAGCCTTATTTTCACAAGTCCTAAAAACACAACTTTGGTTCTAAATAAACATAGTATAGAGGGAGGGATATCAAGCTAGAAAGAACCACTGCGACCATGCTTTTTTCCTTGTAAAAATTTTAAGAAATATACTCAGTGTTCAAAAAAGATACTGTCCTAAATGGTTGCTGCCTCACTTTCTAAGCATTAATCTTCCTCATCTGGTAACCAACTATGAAGGACTTCCAGCCAGAATAAAATATGAGTTTTCTAGCATAAATAAATAGCCATGAGGTTAAGAATAATCAGTGGTGAGCAGCGCCTGTGGCTCAAAGGAGTAGGGCGCTGGCCCCATATACTGGAGGTGGCGGGTTCAAACCCAGCCCGGGCCAAAAACTGCAAATATTGAAGGTCAGTTTACAGGAGCTCCAAACATGCTTCTAAAAATACTATAAGCTAGTTATACATAAGGAAAAATCCTGCAAAAGGGGTTTAAGAAATTTGATACGGCAACTCCATCAGAAGGACATATCATAATTCAGTCTATCACTTATCAGATAAAAGGTGTAACATTAAATGTTTGCCTCTTTTATTTTTAGTTGGCATGTAATGAATGCACATATTTGCAGGACACAAAATGATAGTTTGATATTTGTATACAATGTCGAATGATCAAATAAGGGCGATTACTGTGGGATCAGCATATCTACCACCACAAGCATTTATCATTTCTTCGTGATATGGACATTCAAAACCCTCTCTTCTGGCTTTTTTGAAAATGCTCACTGAATTCTAAACTATATTCAGTCCATAGGACCCAGAACATAAGAACCCATTTCTTCCACCTAGCTGTGATTTCATATCCATCAACCAAAAAGACCCTCCCTACACCCTTCCGCTTTCCAGAGTAAGATTTACAAGTCGATTCTCTACTACTGTGGGCTTACAATATTTTTTTAGCCCCCATCTGTGAGTGAGACTGCGTATTTATCCTTCTGGGCCTGACTTATTTCACATAACAAAACATCCTCCAGGTTCACTGCGTAGTTGTATATGGCAGGACCTCATTCTTCCTTACGTCTGAATAGTATTTCCTGTACCTTTTCTTTATTCATTTGTTTATAGACACTCAGATTGATTCCATTTCTTGGCTATTGTGAGCATTGCTGCAAGAAACACAGGGGTGCAGGTATCTCTTTGACATACTGATTTCCTTTCCCTTGAATAAATAGCCAGTGGGGGGCCAGCTGGACCCCATGGTAGTTCCATTTCCTTCTTTGTTTTTTTTTTAGAGACTTCAATCATGGCTTTGCTAATTTACATTACCACCAATAGCATGTGAGAGTTCCCTGTTCTCAGCATCTGTTGTTATTATTACCATGATTATTATTATTTTGGTCTTTTTGATAGTAGCCTTTCTAACGAGGGCGGGAAGATATCTCATTGTGGTTTTGATTTGCGTTTCCTTGCCCAGATGATGAGTGATACCAAGCATTTTTTCATGTTTGTTGGCCATGGGTATGTCTTCTTTTAACCAGATTATTTTTCTTCTTCTTTTTCTGCTGTTGAGTTGTTCAAGTTCCTTGTATATTGTGCATATTAGCACTTTGTCAGATGACTAGTAATTGAATTACCAAATATTTTCTCCTACCTACAGGTTGTCTCTTCCCTGTGTTGATTGTTTCCTTGGCCATACAAAGGTTTTTGCATCTTCCCATTTGTCTACTTTTCATTTTGTTGCCTATGCTTTTAAAGTCTTAGTCATGAAATCTTTGCCTTGACCAGTGATTTTCAACAGTGTGCCACAGTACACTGGTGTGCCGTGAGACGATCTTAGGTGTGCCAGGAAAATTTTTAAAGATTAGTTAAATTATTCTCAAAAGATACTCAAAGCACAGTAAGTATATTCTTTTCTTTTTTTTGCTCTTTTTTTTTTAAATCAACATAATTTAAGTGTGTCACAGGGGTTTAACTATAGGTTCAGGTGTGCCAAGAGATTAAAAAAAGGTTGTAGATCAAAATCCTGAAGTGTTTCCCCTATCAAAATAGTACTAACATTTGATAACTCAAAAAATTTTCTGGCTCAGTGCCTGTGGCTCAAGCGGCTAAGGCGCCAGCCACATACACCCAAGGTGGCGGGTTCAAATCCAGCCCGGGCCCGCCAAACAACAATGATGGCTGCAACCAAAAAATAGCCGGGCGTTGTGACAGGTGCCTGTGGTCCCAGCTACCAGGGAGGCTGAAGCCAGAGACTTGCTTGAACCCAAGAGCTGGAGGTTGCTGTGAGCTGTGATGCCATAGCTCTCTACCCAGGGGGACAGCTTGAGGCTCTGTCTCAAAAAAAAACATTTTTTTTTCTAGTAGATGATAATACTGAATGTAACTAACTCCCTTGAATTCAACATACAAACACTTGCTTTCTTATCTACACTAAGCAAAATTCCTAGAGAGAAAAAGAATTTTAGAGCTGTTATTTCCCTTTTTGGATGTCTGTTCTGTTCTGAGATATTTACTTTTTAAGTAAATATGCGCGCATAGGTGTGTGTGCCTGTTTACAGTTAAGAAATGAGAAATAGAGATTCTGTATTGGCACCTGGTTAGGAAACCACCCCTACCGCCATCTCGTGGGCATGAGAGGTAACTGCCATGTTAAACTATAAAGCTGGATTTAATCCTTCATGACGGATTAGATTGATGGCAGTGGCTTTTTTTGCTTATGTTTTAACCGGAATCTTTTATAAAGTGCCACAAAGTAAATAAATGCGTGCCCAAAATGTCTCCTCTATTCTCAACAATAAAAAAGGTGAATATCATACTATGTTCTGGAAATTTAAAATGTCTGGGAAAAATAAATCAGTCTGCTTTGAATAAATTCAAGAGTTAGGCAAGGAATATTTGAAACGAATAGCAAGAGTGAAAGTTTGACCTCAGGAATCCTAAAATATTTCATTGCTTTACCATTGAAGCGTATAGCATCAGTGTGATGATGTCACTTTTTCCCTCTAAGTTTATTTCCCTTTCTATCAGATTCCTACTCCTTCCCATCTCCCCTAAAGTGTCCCAAGGGAAACAATAAATATTAAATTACAATAACAAATTCAAAACACAGGTAGAAGAAAGATGATATCGTTGAGAACTGAAGAATTTAGTGATTCTCTGAATTTTTCTACCATCTATTTTGCTGGAAAGCAGAAAGCACATCACAGATAAAATAGCCTATTTTTATATTTATTTTTTGCAATTTTAACAATTTTTAAATTAAATCTTTCATACGTAGATCATAAATACATTTATGCCATTATAGGATTCAATGTGTTGATTATTTGTACAAATTGGAGTGCTAACATCCTACTAAACAACATAGACTTCACCACTTTTACCCTATTACAGGATTATGACATTTGTGTTCTACACCTGATAGATCCAACTTGGACTTGCAATATGCTCCATAGGTGTGGTCCCCTACCAACTCTCCCTCCATCAACCCCAAGATAGCCTATCTTTAAAATGATGACTGACACTCAGCATAGTTTAGTCAGTGGTCCTCCACGCAACCTCCTGGCTAAGAGCAAGGATCAGAAGAGAATCTGGAAAGGTACCTCCTTCCCACCCAGAGAGGTTAAGTAAAATGTGTAAGGACCTGTTCTCACCTCATCACACTAAATGATCAGTAATGCATTTAATGCGTCCTGGACGCTCATGACCACCTCATAGCAGCGATTTTCTGAACCACTGAGGCATCTGCAATAACCTAAATGTCACAATGTGCTGCCAGCCAGTATTTTACAAGAATTGTACAAGACAATCTGTATATATTTGATAGATAACAAAACTGTTGTTATTGCTATTTAAATCAAATTTCCATGCCTTTAACACTAGCATCTGTAAAGAGCACTCTAATCTACAACATATATACCACAAACATGTGTGTGTATATACATTTTTTTTTAATACATATTCCCTAGAAATGGAGTCTGCTCTTATCAACATCTTACCCTGGTAGTAGAAAGAATTAGATGGGAGGGATATTTGGTTTTTCCTTAAATCAAGTACAATAATAACATTAAAGAATGTAATTCAGTGAATTAATATACGTTTGCGATTTTCTGTTCTTTTGGTTTCTCCCAACGCATTACTAAAAGGATTTAGGAATCGTTTTATGTTACTGTTACAATGTTTTAAAAATATTTTTCAAAACTCCCCTAGATAACACTGGTTTATTTTTGTGCCTCAAGGACTTTAAACTCTTAGATGAAAGTGAGACTATGGTAAAGTACTTGACCTATTTGGTGAAGGTACTCACAACTATATCAGGGTCCCAGAGTTAGCTCATAGATCCTTGTGAAAGCAATAAACGTAAATGATAAAATACCAATAGCTTTTTGCTCTGGACGTTCACAATAAAATGTGATGATGGT